>JASAND010002487.1:0-38326 GCA_030248195.1 Trissonchulus latispiculum
TTGCCTTCCGTTCGGTTACCGTATTGCTCACGATCCACATACTATTCTCTGTTATAAATCAATCTTTGCTGTGCTGAGATATTAATGAAGTTTAACTGTAACGATGAGTCATCAATTAGAACAAAGAATAGACATTTCCGATTTTGGAATTGAAAGTAATCCCATACATTTATGCGTAATATGCATATAAATCGGAAAAAAGAAATGCTTTAGAATGAAAGACAAGATTTCACACACAAATCATACCAGCCCTATCTTAAACCATTGTTTACACGCATTTATGGTGAAGCGTATATTTATCAAACAAAATGCGTGTGAGGGCTCGGGCCGAGCAAACATAAGAGACCTGCTGCGCTGAGGCGCAGCAGGAAAAAGAAATTGTAAGAGTCCAGAATATACAGGTGAATGGGATGCACTCCTTGCCGGAAAGATTTTGGGAGAGGGCACCCTCCCATCTGTCCTCTTTTCTAGACATAGATCAATAGAAATCTAAAGGTTCGTCTTGTATACTACCGCAAACTTGTAAGCAAAACTACAGGCATCTTAAGATTTACTACAGGAAACTTGTCATTTTTACTATTTGAATGTCTGGCAGAATTTATATACAATAGTCTGTAAAAAAATACGAAACATTCCACCGGCTGCACAGGATCGCTCTTGTAAAGAAACTAGAAAAATCCTATAGCTTCGACTAGACTGTCTAAGTGTCTAAGAGTGAGGGCTGGATTCAGGAAATAAAAATAGATCCTAACAAACATCATACATTCCATTACATCTTGATACAGATAAGAACTGATTTCCGATTAATACTTTGTTTCGGCAATAATTTCTAACTTTTCCAGGAAAGCAGTGCATATATAAGGAGAAATCTGATAGTTTGCCAAAAGCTAAAATTGAAAAATTAACTAACAACACCTTTATTGTAATACGTTAGCATTGTCATATTTCATACTTTCCACATGAAATCCAAACAGCGACCAATTTGGGGGCCGTGACCGACACCAGCCCCCCGACTTTGGGGGCCGGGCCGTTTGTGGGGCCGGCCCCCGAACAATAATAGCACCAATACAATTAAGCATAGCAGAAGGCAAACCTCAGGATTCCCATTCAAAAAAGTAGGACTTAGCCTTCTTCTAGACCTCAGCTACTCAAATTATTTTGGTGCCGTCCACTGTTAGTTTTGTTTGTTCTTGCATTGGTCACTATATCGAATCAATGAATTTTTTCAGTCATTTAAATACTCCTATATATATATAGCATACCTATATAATTTCTTGTTAGCACATTTAGATTTTAAGTTTGCGTCACTGGCCTAAATTATATAGTATCAAGGAGTCAAGGCTTTATTTCATGTTCTGGATATATTTATGGAAGTTCCATTTATGGCCAGGGATATAATAAAGTTACCTAAGTATTTTGAAAAGATACTGTTCAGCTTGTACATCAGTGGTTTAACTGATCAGTATTCTCTTCAGTCTATTAGTTCTTTAATTTACAAACTTTTATGGATGAGCTGGTTGTACCGTACCGTGTCGTTTCTAATTCCGAAATTGTGCAGAGAATTCAGTGCCGCAACGAAATGTTGTCTACTATAGGTACATAGATAGGTATCCGTCTCGTCTCGTGTATTCCATTCCCCTTATGCTTAGTGGAATTGTGCCTACTTTTTGTCTACTAGGTAGTATAGATATAAGTTTCCAATTACGCAGTCAAATTTCAGTTCAAGTCTTATTTCACAATGATTTTCACAGTTCTTCAAAACTTGCTGTATTTGCTTACGGAATATCTAGCATGAAGATATTAATTTGGTTTATTCCACTTATGCCTAGTGGAATTCTGCCTACTCGCATTTAGCAAAACTAGGAAGTGGAATTGTGCCTATTACAAATCTCAAAAGTGGAATTGTGCCTACTATTTCGTCTTAACTTGTGAAACGTACTTTCATGTTTGACTTTACTTTTTATGTTGATGGACTTGCATAGCCGGATTATTAAAAATACAACAATAATAGTAAGAACAAATAACAACCTAGTTACAAAAGATATAACTAACATCATTTGTTATTAAATGTTACAAGTTTTTACATTGAAAGTGAAGTTTTTCATTTTTGTAATTTTTTAATTTGAAAAGGCAATTTAAAATTTAAACTCAAACTGAAATTTCTATTTTGTCATAGTGTAAAATGATTTGAACTTTGAAGCTTAACATAAATTAATATGTTCATGCTGCATAGATCACTTTATGTTACATTATTCCGTAAGCAAGAACCGCATTATAGTTTTCAAAAACTGTGATATTTTATTGCTTTGTCATTCTGAAACAAATTGAAATTTGAACTTCTTTGAAGTTCGCAGTCGGAGAGAAGTCCTAATCTGTGACTTATCTACACTACCTAGTAGGCGTAATTCCACTACGCATAAAGGAAGTAGGCATAATTCCACTTTTGAGATTTTCTCAGTAGGCACAATTCCACTTTTGAGTTTTGAAACTGCTGAGCGGCAACATCAAAAGAGTAGGCACAATTCCACTGGGCATAAGTGGAATGCAACTATTAATTTATGTTTAAGCTTCAATTCTACATTATTTACGAAATAGTTAGAAATTGCAGTTTGAATTAAAATTTGCTTCTTCAATTTCAAAAATTACAACAATGTTAGAATTTCAATTTCAATGCAAGAATTAGTAACATTTAATAACAATGATGTTAATCCTATCTTGTGCAGGTTGTTGTATGTTGCTGTTATTGTTGTTATATATATATATATATTTATATATTTTTTAAATAATCCGACGATGCAAGTGCATAAACATGAAAGGTAAAACCAAATATGAAAGCACATTTCTTCAGTAAAGTTAAGACGACATAGTAGACACAATTCCACTTTTTAGATTGTAGTAAGCGTATTTCCACTTTCGAGTTTTGACGATGAATGAGTAGGCAGAATTCCACTAGGCATCAGTGGAATAAACCATCCATCTAGAGGGTACCCGAGGAATGTGCGAACTGCGAACGACTAGTTTAGTGAAATGTCTGATTATGCAACAAATGAGTAAATGTTTAATGGCAACGCTATGATATATACTCATGTTAGCTAGGTTCATTCAAGCCATGAGTTTTTGGAGAACTCCAAAGAAAAGCGAAGGAATTGATTACGGTGATTATTTGCTACTAAACATTCGATGTGGATAGAGTTTAGTATTAACTCATTCTTACAAATATCAATGTCAATGCTAAAGTCTTTCTGGATTTTAATTTGAAGTGTCCCCATCTGTCCGTTTATAAGTGAGGAAAGAGTAAGTCCTAATGTTTAATCATGACGCCTTCCAAATAAGAATGTTCTGCTCTTTTGGCAGTCCAAATTGAAAGGCGGGGTTTCTCCAGAGGGATTACGGTAGCCTAGCCGGTCTATGGTTTTGGTTTGCCTTGAAAGCCAGTCTGTTTAGCTGACTCAAACAATACTGGGTTAATGTCTTCCTTTAGCATTGAGTCACTTATTAAACCATCAGTTTCTGCCGGGGACACTGACAACGACGAACCGTCCTACTTTCCCTGTAAGACTTTTCCACAGTCCTCCACTGCTCAGTCCGGCGTATCTCCGCTGAATTCCGCCTTTCAGCCGGTTGTGGTCATTCCGCCAACAACAACGGCACCATGCTCTGGGGAAGTGGCCCCATACCTGACCTGGCCCAGACCTTCCGAAAATGGGGTTGGGGCCTTTGTTGGAGCTCCACTTTGCAGTGCCTGGCTCACAGCATCAGCCACGTATGATTATACGCGTAAGTTTATACTAGCCGTTGATTGCAATAAACAGCGCAACGCTATAGCTAAGGACTTAGATTTAGTATTTAAACTTGTAGCTGGCATTTGATTTGTTGTTTGAGTTCGATTTGCAAAACTTGATTACTTCTATAGCGGTGATACCCGCTAATGCCTTAACTGAGAACGTTAATTTTTGCACTTGCCTTCTCGATTTTAGTATCAATGTATATCTTTGTTTCATTTCAATATGTGTTAGTTACTCCAAACTAATTCGGCAAAATCGTCTGAAACTGCACATTATAAGCCAGAGGGTAGACAGCAATATCAAATCGAGCAAAACGTTAGAAATGTTGGATTGTTTTCTCGAACTATGAGTGACTATTGCTCCAAAATATATAATTCAGCACAATAGCAAAATCGGAAACTGTTTTGGGAATGAATAGTAAAATGAATCTTGAATCCGAAGCATTTATGGATACATACGTAGTTCAATAGTTGATGTTGCCGCAGTTGAAAACATGCCTATCCCAAATGTTTATTTTTGAGCGCCAAGGGAATTTTAATGTTTGTTTTTCATTTTTAATTTTATTCTTGCATTTTTGCATTTTCATTTTTTATTTAATTCTCAAAATTTGCTGCGGAGAGACATTTTTATGGTAAGTCTTTTCAGTCACGAGAACTGCCTGTGTGAAATTGGGGAAAGTCATGGCATAGTGCATAGTAGACGGGCAAACATTTTTCGGACGCCTTACTCCAGTTGGTATTCCGGCTAGGGGTAGTGTCAGCTTTGTTGGGGTGTGGAGAGCTGGCACTGAATAACTGCAATTGCAAGTATCTGTGGGGTTCTCCAAGGTTTTCAAGGCGTCCATTACTTTCACCATAATGAAGGCTCCGTGGCAGCGCTCATCTAGAAGGCCGCCACCCCTTGCACAGACTCGGTAAATTGCCCATGGGAGAATGTCCAAAGTTTCCAAGTCTTGCCTACGCTTGTCTCCGAGGTGCGTGTCTTTGGTAGTACCTACTAAAAACGTGTCACTACAGTTTGGGAACGAATTCAAACTTAAGGGGTGTCCATATTGGCCGATTTTCGATTCCGCTTATGCTCATTTTCACGTATTTTGTAGTCTAAATGCTATATTTTTACAGTTTATAAAATTTAGGTGGGATCTCTTATGGTTGAAGAGTAATATCAGTTCAAAATAGAGGTCGTCATTTGTTAAGCACAGAGTTGGCGCCGGGTCCGGGTACCCGCGGGCCGGGCCGGGTCCGGGTCCAACTTTAGGACCCACGGGTCCGGGGACCCGCGGGTCCAAACCCGGGTCCGGATCCAGAATAATGAAGAAAACTGGATTTTGGTACATTTAGGGATGTTAAAACATTACAATTTGTTGTATTTCTAATAAAAGGTTTGTGGAACCGGAGTGTTAGGCATTGAGATACAATGTTTAGTTGTCTAGCTGAGGTCTTTCTGATCTGTGCTGCTCTGCTGGGCTAGAAACAATATGTAATAACTAGAATTGGAAGTAGAAATATGACAACTCGAATTTATAAGTTAGCATAAAGTTTTGCAATGCACGCAAAACTTAATCTAGTAAACAAGCTCAAGGACATTGTTTTCAAATACAAGCCACCAGAAATTCGTTCATGTTCTTTCCTCTAAAGCATTCGTAACTTGTCCGACGGACAGTCTCACACTGTCTCGGGACTATCACAAAACTGCTACTGCTTTTCTTTTGTTAGCCCTAGCACTCAAAATTGTCGTGATACGTAAAATAAGTTAACTTAAAGCTTATCATAGGTTTTATTCGCTACTGGGCAGTTACAGTTGTTGCAACTTACAGTTGTAAGGTTGCAGTGAAATTTAAGAATGCAGTGAAAGTTAAGAATGCAGTGAGTGTTTGAAATGCAAACTGGTTCGCTTTTTAGAACCGGGTACCCGGATCTGGGTCTGGGCGGGTCCGGATCCGGCCTAACGGGTCCGGGTCCGGGCCGGGTCCGAAAATTTGGACCCGGAGCCAACTCTGGTTAAGCATATAGGAAACCGAAAAAGTGGTGATTGTTTCCGTGTGCCAGAGAAATCTGGTCAACGACAAAACGGAGCAGTTTAACGTCCATTTATTTATTCCTTAAAGCAGAATCCGTGACCTTAAAAGTTTTCATGGTGGACGGACACCCCCCCCCCTAAACTTGGTTTGATCATGTCTGGGTGGCTCAATCGGTAGAGTGTTGGCCTTTAATAGTCAGCCATGGGTTGCGGGTCAGGCATTTTTCGGGTCGACGCGCTGTAGTGTCACCCTGCTTTCCTTCGTTTATTATTCTGTATTTTCCCTGGAAGGAATCAGCTGAATAGTTTAAACTTTTAGTGAAATAAGTGTGTGCAGGAATTCTATCAAATTCCCAATTATTAGCTATAGAAGAGAGTAAATGAACCATTACCAAAATTATAAGGAAAAGATATGCGGGAAAGCAAGAAGTAAGAAGGATGTCAAAAACCATCTCCCTGAGGAAGATTCTATTAAATAGTGACAGAATGTGTTAAATTTCGTGCACTTTTCTAAAAATTCGGCCCATCCCGCGGGTACCTTCAACCAGCGCCCAACTCTCTTTCTAAGGGCCTTTTTGTAGTGTAAAGTGTTAAAGAGGGTGATTAAAATTTTTAAATAGTTTAACTAGTTTAAATTGTTGCACGAAAAGGCCCTAAAAATCATATGCTCTGAATACATTTTTTAACCATGAAATAATATTTTTGGAAACGTACATATTTACTTTTTTTAACAGAGCCTAAGCGCCCTTGTTTTGTTATGTAATTGCTCAAGCCTTTGCAAAAACCTTTCATTTTTGCTGACAGATTCACGTAGAAGAGGATCCCTCAATTTGCCTGCTTGATGATTGACTGTCTGTTAGCCAAGATTGGTATAGATGCAAAAACAAATCAATAGTACCAATAGTCTATAATAGGAAGAGGACACTGTACGCTTCCAAGTGTTATTGGCTTTTACGAGATGTTCGCACATTAATGCCGATTTCACTTTACAGTTCCAGTCGCAACTCGCGAGCATCGACGTGCGTAGACGTGCGTTGACCCGCATCAACCCACCCATTTGTAGTACCCCTAGTTTACGCGCAGCGACCCACGTCGACGCGGGTTGATGTGCGCAAAATTACACTGACGTTCACCTTAATGATGAAATCTCGGAAAGGAAGAATGAGACACTCAGAGTTTGAGGCCGGAAGGTCGGTTTGCAAATCAACAGGCAGAAATTACAATTTAAGACGACGGCTTAAGCTCCACATCCGGTCATGGTGAAAAGCAGAAGCTACGTCTATACTACGCCACGCTCTATCTACTCATTGTTAACTCCCTACGGTAGCTGGAATAAATACTAAGTACGTTTTAAATTCACAGCAAACTAAAGTTTTATTCTACAGCAATAATCAAAATGCTTTCGCCTTAGAAAATATCCTCACTTAGTTTTGATTTAGTTTCATACTCCACACTCTTCTTCTTCAGCGGGCAAAAACTTTATATGCGTCCGGGCGGGCCATGGTTTGGTTGTAGCTGGACATTTACATGTTGTAAAAAGCTGGTTCAGTCTAGCTTGTGCAGTCAGTATACACATACACGTATACTTTTCCAATACAACATCTGAAAAATCAATATCTTATCAGTCATAACAGCTGGACTGCAAACTGCTCCAGCCGGAAACCTTATTCATTTGTCTGTGCGAAGTTGCCAAAAGTCGTGTCAGAGTGTACAAATGTCCAGCCGGCCTCAAGCACTACCCTTCCTATACTGCACACTCAGCCCTACCTATATGGGGTTGAACTAAAACTGATCTGATTGGCTAAGCGATCGCTATCTTAATATCAAACTGTATCAGCGTACGGCCCCGAGATCGCGAGGGGTCCCAATTACACGGTAGAAGCTTGTAAAAACGTTTAGCTCATCGCTGGTAAGTTCTACGTATAATTGGGACCGATTACCCCAAGATTTCGGAGGGGCACGCTTATACAATCAATTTTACATGATGTTGGTTTGGTTTACTGCCAGTATAACAATAATTATAACAGCTAATACTAAATAAGAACGTATAACGCACACACAGTAATACATAGGCAATGGGACGAGGATTGCCGATTAACCGGCATTTAAGCCCCGTCCCTTTGTATATCTAGATAGGTCGCATTCATTCAACCGATCACGGAACATAGCAATATTTGGCGCATTTACAACATCAGCTGGAAGATTATTCCATATTTCTACAACACGACAGGTAAAAGAGTATTTCATACAGTTTAAATTAGTCCTTATAGTTTGTAACTTAAACTGATGACCACGGGTACTGACATATACGCTAGGTTGCAATAATCTATTAACATTCTCATTAAACTGGTGACGAGATATTTTATATACAAGATTTATATATGAATGCGATTAAATAGTTGAATGAAGTTGAACTGGGTAATTGAATATTTATATAAGATGTTTTCTGCTTGATATATTAAACCAAGAGTACATAATAGATAAGAGTAAGAAACTCTTACGCTAGCATGTACAAATTATGTAAGGTATGCTCGGTTCATTAACTCGGGACCCCCCCCCCGAAACTTCCGGGAGGGTCCCACTTTGCACTAACTACACGCTTTTATATAAGCGTGTGTCTGCTCGCTGATTGGCCCACTAGCCTAAGGCTTATTGTAGGCAATTTATTAGTTATTTTAATTAATTAATTATAACTTTAATCAGGTTAATGCAATTAAAAAACTAATTTGACAACTTTGTAGCATTTTTTCTGCTCTTTCCAATGATATAAAAACTGTTGCATAATACAAAAATTCGAAGGAATGTAACGTGCAACAATTTTTACATCATTGAAAAGAGCAGAAAAAATGCTACAAAGTTGTCAAATTAGTTTTTTAATTGCATTAACCTGATTAAAGTTATAATTAATTAATTAAAAAACTAATAAATTGCCTACAATAAGCCTTAGGCTAGTGGGCCAATCAGCGAGCAGACACACGCTTATATAAAAGCGTGTAGTTAGTGCAAAGTGGGACCCCCCCCCGGAAGTTTCGGGGGGGGGGGGGTCCCGAGTTAATGAACCGAGCATACCTTACATAATTTGTACATGCTAGCGTAAGAGTTTCTTACTCTTATCTATTATGTACTCTTGATTAAACTAATGACAAAGTTATCATTTTCAGTCGATTTTTTCCTTGGAAAATGCTTTTGTTTTTCTGTTTCTTCCAAATTTCATAGCGTTAAAGTTCAAATTTTGATATGCATTTATGGGGGTGGTCAAACTGGCGAGGCGAACAAGGATTGAGGGGGAAGGTTATCAGCAAAATCTGTTCAAATAATTGACTCAGCGCCTAGAGTCCGTTAGGTTCCGGCCTTTTTTCCTGGCTATCCAAAATTCGAGCTAAAATATATGAAATATAAACTTTTTAAGCTGGAAGGGCCACTTTAGTAGTTCAGGTAGTTCTGAATGTAGTTTTAGCTCAAGCCGAGAAAAATACCCCTCTGCAATACTGCGAATTCTCATCCTGCCAAAAACGCAAACCAGTTATTGTTCAGTTTGTTCGTTTGTTCAGTTGATGAAACATCGATGTTCAAAACAAGACAATTGCAACTTTGCGAAAACGGTTTTTCGTCTCAATCTTTAGCTAGTAAGCTAAACTTCCTTTTAAATGCTATAAACAACTTAGCTCTAGCTAGTTGCATTTAAATTTTATTCCGAAAAATTAGTCAAAAATTGCCACTTTGGTCTATTTTGGATAAATTATGCCAAATACATATAACTTTGTGGTTTCCGGCTACAGTAAAATGTTTTGCAGGATTCGAACGAACATATTATTGTGAGCTTTCCAACGACGTGGAGCTTAACGGGGGTCAACTTTGGGGTTCATTTTTTCAATTTTCTCCAATGCCGCTGCTATATTTTGTTATCCAAACGGTATATTTTAACGAGTTTTTAATGTTAACGTCGTTGGTTATACTTACGGTTAATGAGTAGTTTCAGCTCAAAGTTGAGATTTCATGTGTTAGAAAAGTTGTCACTTTTGTCTAAAAAATCTCCTGACAAACTTTAATGAATCTGGACATGTACATATTATACATAAATTAAAGCTGAAATGCTAAACTGTGTCACTGTGGAATTAAATTTTTTAATTAATTTTCGAAGATATAAAATTACACCAGGTATCAATCAACTACTTCTTTAGTACTTCTTTAGTACTTCTTTAGTACTTGTTTAGTCTAGGACCGGTATCCCGGTATCTCGGCATCCCTCCGCAACGTCCGCACCACAGCCTTCTTGAATTCAGAATTGTCTTCAACAAAAACAGTTTCATCAGCCAAGCGGTTCCATTTCCGAAGGAAACTGGGCAGGGACGACTTCTGATGAGCAGACGTTTCAGATTTGGGGACTTGCAGACTTCCCATTGATGATTCTGTCGCTCTTGTAGAGCGTCCACACCTAATCGGTTGGGGCTTTAGATGTTGTATTAGCAGTTTAGGGACTGTATTGTGTACAAGCCTTTGTAGCTGGCATAAGCCCGAGACGTCGCGCCGGAGTGGTAAACTGTTTAGATTGTGGGCAAAGGTAGGGAAAATTCGAGCAGCTCGCAGCTGAATGCGATCCAGCAAGGCCAAATATGTAGTTGGCACATTAACAAAGACAGGACTACAGTAGTCACGAACGGAACGGGTCTTATCGTCGATACGTAGATCCTATAGCGGGCTTCCTCAGATAGAAAAGACGACTGACGCCGGAGCATCCCTACTAGCTTTCCTGCCGTTGTCGCTTTCTCCAGTACATGTTCCTTGACTGTGCCATCATCTCCGCCTAACTCCAAGCAGCTTTAGCGAGGTCACTTCATCCGCTTCGACACCGCTCATGACAAAGGCGGGGATTTTTTGACTCTCTTTCAAACTCTCTCAATCAAACAGAAGTTTGTCTGGAGATTTTTTGGCGAACGCTAAAAAGTAACAATTTTTCTAATTTCCTACGTTTAACCCTTGAAATCTCAATTTTGAAGTGAAATTACTCAATATTTTCCTGCTTTAACTTTAAAAACTCGCTAAAGTATACCGTTTGGACAACAAAATATGTAAATGGGATTCTGTTCACACGATGAGGACAATCCACAGGGGATGCTTGAGACTTGAATCACTCCACTTGCAGTGCGCGATGCACTTGTGTGTTGAAAGTTGTACACACAGGATTTGCATTCCGGTTGAAAGCTCTTTCCACTACCTGTGGCTCAGTTGGATAGACAAGAGAGTCTGCGCGTTGAGCAGGACAACGCGGGTTCTAGTTTCGCCAGGTGCCCGATTTGATTTCGGGTGTTTGGTGGTGTGTAAATTTCTTTCATTATTAAATACGAATCATGTATATATTTGGGAAGTTTCGTCCATTCCATTGTCATAAAGAATAGATGCTGTGTGGGCAAAATTTACATAAAGCAATATGTATAGGTATACGCCATATGTACGTATATGGTATACGCCCTATGCCATCACCTTAAATAAACAGCATTTGCCCAACTGGAAGTGACAATGAACTTCCATATGGTTGAGCATGAAGACGACCGATTTTATTATATAATTAGGGCCGCCGCAGAATTACGAAATTAATAATTGCGAAGTAAGATCAAGCGACTGGAGTGTTCTTCCACCAAACAGGAAAATATCTTTACAATGTATATGATTTGGACCAGTTTTTTTCGACAGATATATTGAAAATCCTGATTAGGCATTGGATTTTACCTTCTTGCTTATTTTAAAAACACGCAACCTGTACACAACACACGTACTGTTGGTGGTGTAGTTTTTAAAGTATTTCCGCATTTACTCAGTTCATTAGGAAACATTTATATTTAGAATGTTACTGTTGTTTTTTCACAAGTGAGTAAAACCAATCTGTGCTCAGTTCATTATTATCTGTGAATTGACCATTTAGCATCTTTTTATTTCTAAAGTCTAAATTGGTAGCCTTAAGCTTTGATTAATGCTCAAATAATCACTCCGACTTTCAGCAATTTAGTGAAACGAATGAGCAATTAATTTAGGGTAATTTCCTTTATAGCGGAAAATCTTGCAAATTTATCCTTTCTAAATAGAAGATAAAGTAGCAGTCATTCAATTAAGCCGAACCAAGAAAATAAAGGTAGACAGCCAGTTTAGCATGAAAACGGTATTGTATCAGACTATTGGTTTTTTGGCTGGTTAATTTAATACAATTCACAAGAAGAGATTACAAAGAAAAGCGCAGACAAACCACGACCTGCAACCAAATTGGATTAACAGGTCAGACGGTGTAAACAGTCAGCAATTGTAAATTGCAATTGCCTTTATGTTGCAGTGTGCAGTACTCGTAATTCATAGCACTTTACTTAAGGGGGCGCTTGCATTATCGGGATTGTAGATATAAAATTTAGGCCGATAGCTCAATTTTAAAGAAATCCCAACTAAACTTATCTTGTTTGGCGGGGCATCTTTTGGCAAAATTTCGGCAACGGAGACCACGTGCTTGGCTAGCTACCGGTATGGCTTAAAATTTCGAAATTTTATCAATACAGCAAACGGCAACGTCGAATACACTATCTGAAAGAGCATAAAAAGCCCGTTACAACGATGTGCATATCTCTCCTGTACGTGGTTGCAATCAAAAGTTACAGGCTGTTGAATATATGACAAAGTTACGTTTACCATTCCCAACGAGAATGCTAATGTAAAAACCAATCGTTCGGAAATAAATTCTACAGGGCTTTTCACGTTGCTTTTGTGTTGGATTTCTTTATTATTTTATGAAATACACGGTGGGACTTATTAAAAGCATAATATTTGCGAAAAACTGAAATGATTAGTACGAAATTTTTCATTTTGATTTTCTCATACATGCTGCGACCAAACTCGCTCAAATCTTGCAAGCACGTTTATTTGACGGGTACGCAGGGGCAATTTTTTTAGTTTTTGTTTAAATCTTATATTCCGTGAGATATTGACTTTCAAAGTTTTCGAATATTCATAAAATGCTGAAAACTGCATAAATTGAAAAACTGAAAAAATTGCCCCTGCGTTATGTTAGTTTACGCAATTGTGCCAAATTTGAACTAATTTCATTCAGCCGTTAATGAGTGACAGCGTTTTAAAAATTTCAGCTTATCCCTCTTGTGTAAGTCGAAAGCCAAGCACTGGATTATTCAAATTCTACATACTGTTAACATTTAGCACCAGCTACCTATGCTGAAAGTTTGAAATAGATTCGTTGGAAAATAAACTCAGGAGAACCGTTCCCGGTAATGCAAGCGCCCCCTTAATTACATTCACGTTTTGTCCATTTTATGATTTGGTCTTACTGTAGGTAGACTAGGGAAACATCATTTGAATGTGTGAATAAATTGAGCTGAAGTAATATTTCTATTTAACATTTATTATGTTTGCTTCATCAAACTTGTCCAAGTATCTAATTAGGAAGCAGAAGTCATTCGGCCTTAAAATGGTCTAACAGAGACCAAATTTTAAGCATAGGACGGCTTGACTTAATCTAATTAGCCGATGTCACATCTTTGATGGTCCTAATTTTTGTCGGACATTTGAAAGACTTTCAATTAATTTTATTCATACAGGAAACAGTTTGTGCCTAAACTAAAAAGGCTAGAAGGCTGTTAAGTAGTTGTCAAATTTGTCTTCTTCCACTAGTTAATCTGGAATTTGGATTGCTAAATATGGTTCGACCATTGTGGTAATTTAGCTCTGGTCCCTTTTAGGACGCTCAGACAAAGAAGCTAAATTAGATTTCTTAAAATGAACTAGAGTAATTAAATTTCATAGAGTGTTGGATCAAAACTAAAGGGCATATGGGGGTTGAATTTGCAAGTTAAAATATCTCCTTATTTTTAACAACTTTGGTTGTCAGCCAATTGTAAATGATGCCAGATTACTAGCAAAATATTTCATGAAATTAAATTTGTGAAACCAATGTGGGCTCATGATTTTTTTCCATTTCAGAGGACTATTATCTGCCTCCTTTCAGACAGTTTTTCATCTGAAAAACTTCTTAAGTGAATCTAATCATTGCTAAATTCTCCAGTGATGACTTTCACAGTTTAGAAGTTGACAAAATGGTTATTTTGAGTAGTTTTCTTTCCACCAAGAAGATTCAAGAAAGTTAATTGAATATTTGACAAAAGCGGATAGAGCCAAAGGACTTGTCCCGAGGGCTGCCCTCTTGCTAATGATGGCAGAGAAATGGACCTGTCAATGAAACTCCCTAAGCTTCAACCAAAAACTTTGATGGTTTTCTAACAGAGAAACAAGTGTACAGATGGCCCGTGATGTATTGCACGTTAGATCCACTTTCCAAAACCATTATAAACTGAAATCATCAGTTTAGCTCAGTCCTTTTGGGTCCTTTATTTTAGCACATTCTTTGAAGCTTTGCTTTGTCGCGTGCCATCCAGGCTTCTTCCATTCAACATGAAATAAAAGAAAAGAGAATACAGTTCTGACTACTGTCACTTATTTATAAAATACCTAAAATTGCATCAACGTATTTCAGCATTCATCGTACGATTGTCGGCCAACATCTGTGAAAGTTAATGGAATCTTCTTGTTTCAGGTAGTTTCATGTTTTCACCGTCCTTAATGCGCCACGGCTACAGGGTTCGACGCCCAAGAACTGCATTCACTTCTCAACAATTGCTGGAACTAGAGAGACAGTTTGAGCAGAACAAATACCTGTCGAGGCCGAAACGATATGAAGTTGCCACGGCCTTGATGCTGACAGAAACACAGGTTCAAAATTGGTTCAATTCATAAAAGTGTACTCAGAGAAATTTTATGCAAACTGACTGATTAACCGGTGGGATCAAAAACGTTTTTACTCAGTCCTGTTAGTATGGTTCGTGGTTACAATTTTTACATTCATTTTAGTGTGTATTAGTATGAGGTATGAGGAATTTAGTTTGAACTGGTTCTATTCTCATTACCATCCAACATCCCGCTGCTACCACAAACTCTTAAATAGTGTCGACCCTCTTGAATTTTTTCCATATTGAGTGAGTCCAATTTTTATGGAGCTCGCAGATAGTAGATGTTGCTTGTGACCTGTGTCCAATATCAACTATGCTACTACTATACAAACATCTGCAAATGCGAGTAACTTTAAAAATTTGCATAAACCAAATATTTTTATAACCAAACGAACTCCTTCCATCAGCATGTATTTAGGTACTTCTTTGTTTAGGTGAAAATTTGGTTCCAGAACCGCCGGATGAAATGGAAAAGGACCAAGAAATACGACGAAAATCGCTGTCGAAGTCAAGACAACGGTGAACAACATGACCGAGAACGCAGTCACAAACGAAACCGTGAAATTTAAACAATATAAATTTATACATTTGTAATTCAAATATTTAATTTCTGCGACTGAGCTTATGTTCATACATTGTGCCACTAGTCGTCTTCTTAACCGTTGATCTTCCATGCATTATCGATAGCTTGTTGCCTGCACATGAGTGATAAGTGAAGTGAATGTATTGGGAAAATGAATTAAAATATCTCTGTCTGTCATTATGTCAGGAACGCAAGCTGACATGAATGTTCCATTTGTTTATATTGCGAGATCAATTTATTTTGTGGATGTCAATGCAAACTGCAGTTAATTCAAAACTTGTAAACATAAACTAAGTAAAAATTATTAAAATTTTAAAAATTATAAAAAGTAAAAAAACTAAATAAGGTTACCGAGTTTCATAAGCAAATTGCGGTAACCATTTGGTGCGTATGGCACCCCAACGTTAAGAAATAGGAAATGGATTGATAATACAAGATAATAAACGAAAGAAATAAGGATGTCACTCACTACAGCACCTCCGACCACACCTGGGCAATGGGGGGGTGGACGGGGGGTGGCCACCCCAGGTCCCACGTACGCACCAAAATGATACCTATATGATTTCTTGGAAGAATTGACGCACCAAAATGTTACCTACATGATTTTTCGAAGATTTGGACGCGAAGCAAAATTTAACTTATTTGCCCATCTGTTGCCACAAAATAGTTTCTTCAATCTCCACACAGTTTTGCCTTGTTTACACACCAAATTTGTTAGCATGACTGATTTGACCTATCTGGATGTTGTCACTGACGCACCGAATTTGGCTTACCGACGCACCGAATTCGTCCTCTGACGCACCGAATTTGACTTACCGACGCACCGGATTCCTCTGACGCACCGAAATAGCCTTATATACCTACGCACCGGATTCCTCCTCTCACGCACCGAATTTGGCTTACCGACGCACCGGATTCGTCCTCTGACGCATCGAATTTGGCTTACCGACGCACCGGATTCGTCCTCTGACGCAGCGAATTTGGCTTACCGACGCACCGGATTCGTCCTCTGACGCAGCGAATTTGTCTTACCGACGCACCAGATTCGGCCTATGACGCATCGAATTTGGCTTACCGACGCACCAGATTCGGCCTATGATGCATCGAATTTGGCTTACCGACGCACCGGATTCGTCCTCTGACGCAGCGAATTTGTCTTACCGACGCACCGGATTCGTCCTCTGACGCAGCGAATTTGGCTTACCGACGCACCAGATTCGGCCTATGACGCATCGAATTTGGCTTACCGACGCACCGGATTCGTCCTCTGACGCATCGAATTTGGCTTACCGACGCAACCGGATTCGTCCTTTGACGCAGCGAATTTGGCTTACCGACGCACCAGATTCGGCCTATGACGCATCGAATTTGGCTTACCGACGCACCGGATTCGGCCTATGACGCATCGAATTTGGCTTACCGACGCACCAGATTCGGCCTATGACGCATCGAATTTGGCTTACCGACGCACCGGATTCGTCCTCTGACGCAGCGAATTTGGCTTACCGACGCACCAGATTCGGCCTATGACGCATCGAATTTGGCTTACCGACGCACCAGATTCGGCCTATGACGCATCGAATTTGGCTTACCGACGCACCGGATTCGTCCTCTGACGCATCGAATTTGGCTTACCGACGCAACCGGATTCGTCCTCTGACGCAGCGAATTTGGCTTACCGACGCATCAGAATCGGCCTGTGACGCACCGAATTTGACATTCCGGTGCACCGGTTTTCGGTAATCTACGCACCGGATTTGGACTTTAGGGCTTTTGTGTCAAACATTGATTATTTTCACAAAAAATTTAGTTTGCACAAAGAAAAACATATTTACATAACAAAATGCACAGGAAAAAGGTAGAAAATGTTTGTTAGTGCTCTGAAAAAAGGTTTCAAGTCTTTCATATTTTAAAAAGCTTTAGCTTTTAGCTGGGGGCTTAGCGCCGCCCTCAGACCATCGCTTTGTTTCCATGGTTTTCAATCATGTTTTTACGTCAGGGGTTCTGTGACGTATGTAGCAATTGTTTTTGTGCGACGCAAATAAATATTGCCCTGACGCAAGCCTGACAGTTAGATTTAAGCAACCAACGAGAGGAGACACCAAAAGTTGCTGGAAAAATTGTTTCAAACCTGATATTTTTAAAAATTTTCTACTGGGAGCTACGCCTCCGCCTGTCTGTATTCCTACTCATTGTTGACTGCTACGACAGCTGACAAGCTAATATTTTATTAGAGTAAAGGCAGATGTAGCAGAAGCCTGCTAGTTTTGCAGATTTAGCCATTAAAAATTGACAATATATACCATATTCACTATAAGCGAATATAATGAACAAATAGGCGAACATACGATATTCCAAAAATTGGCCATACTTTACATACCTCATTAATTGGTCGCGAAATGCTCTAAATTAATTCCTGGGAGTAGTCTTAACTGCAAAAATTCTTCAACTTCTGGGAGGCTCCGCCCCCCAGACAGACCCCCCGTGGTTACTTTCATGCGTTTAATGCTTAGTTTCCATAAGATTACAGGGTATTTTTACAAGGGGGGGTCCCCCCCCCGAAAGTGACCTTCTCCCCAAAAATGCCTTCCCCCACGTAATCGCCCCCCGGGATTTTTTGAGGGCCCAAATTTTTGCCAAAACAGGCAAATTACATTATGATTACATACCAAAATTATTTTGATCGGACTTCATTTGCGAAAGCTTTTTTAATTTTTTGCGAAGTTCGCAAACTTTGCGAACTTGAATTAAGAGACATTTCGCTAAATTCAGAGAAGTTCGCGAAAAGGTTAGCGAACTTCGCGAAATCGTTAGCTAGCTAATTCGAGGGGTTTTGTCCATATCTACCAAAAATTGTCAGAAAAATTTTAAAATTTAATTTGGACTCAAAATTTGGTGCCTTCGCGAAGTTCGCAAAAGCTTAGCGAAGTTTGCGTAATTTCGAGAAATTCGCTAAAATTTTAGCGAATTTCGTTTAGATTTTAGGGAAGTTCGCCAACTTTTTTGCTAACTTCTCTGGGTTTAGCGACATGAATCTGGCTTCGCGAAGTTCGCGGAGTTTGCGAACTTCGCAAAAAATTAACTTTGTTTTGAGCTATACTGTCAGCAAAGTAGACATTTAATGCAGTAAAATTAAATTAAATTGTAATTACGTATATATACCGGCGTCTGGTTATTACCGACCATACTGCATATTTTAAACCAAAATCTGCAAAACCTATAAGTAATACATTTCATACCGGAGCCTGCTTTAATTGCTGACTGGCCTACATTTTATAGCCTAACCTGCATTTTATATATATCAGGATCAGTAAGTCTGCTCAAAAGTCTGCATTTTATAAAAAAGTCTGCATTTTATACCCCGGTATGCAAGTCTGCTCAAAAGTCTGCATTTTATACCCCGGTCTGCTTTTTATACCCTAGTCTGCAAGTCTGCTCAAAAGTCTGCATTTTATACCCCGGTCTGCTTAAGTCTGCTCAAAAGTCTGCATTTTATACCCCGGTCTGCTTTTTATACCCTAGTCTGCAAGTCTGCAAGAAAGTCTGCATTTTATACTTTTAGTACGGTCTGCGTCTGCTTTTTATACCCGAGTCTGCGTCTGCATCAAAGTCTGCGTTTTATACCCCAGTCTGCTGGTCTGCGTCTGCGTCTGCGTCTGCATTTTATACTGGCCCAACCGACTATCCACAGTGATATTTTTCTTTTCAAATAAAATCTTGTGGTCTCAAATTACGCACCAAAACATACAGTACCCATTTTGAGGAAAACGCACCGGATTTCCACCCCCCGTCCGAGAAAAAGTCTGCCCAGGTATGCCTCCGACCCGAAAAATTCGGGCCTGAGGTGGCCACCCAGGCATAATGGAACCAAGCTTAAGTTTAAATTCGTTCCCAAACTGTAGTGACACGTTTTTTAATAGACATATAGCCCTGACAAAGACACGCACCCCGCGAGACAAGCTCAAGGTGACAGGTGGTGCACGATGGCTATAGAATAATACAAGATTATAAACGAAAGAAAGAAGGATGATAAGCCTGATAAAGAAGTGTATCTACTTTCGGTCCAGTTGTAAGCTTGTCTTAGGGCCGTGGTTAGATCCCTGGTGAGATATTCTTGGTGTCAGGTTCAAAAGTTCTCGATTATCTGGCATCCCTGTGTTTGGCCTTTTAGCATTTGGCTGTAGCGAAACATGTGCCATACTGCTTCTCCGACAAACCTACAAAATTTGACAGTACAGAGTACAATGACGGCGTTCCAGTCACCCTATAGCTTTATGGATTATTTCCTTATCCTAAATTTTTGCCTAATTTTATTTAACTAGGTGTATTTACTATTTTTACATAAATACTAGGGTATATAGCATTGTAGCATACCTAATCTTTAATTTAGCTTATTTTCCATTTAAACATCTTTATTAGGGCTAATCTTTATTAGCACAATCCAAACACATCAAGCAATTGCCACATACATATAGTCCAATGAATCATCTTTATAACCAATCGGTACGGTTTCTAAATTTGTTTAACACGTTCACGACAATAGCGAAATTGGTGATCTAGTACCCTGGTCAATATGAGTATTTTTCAAAGCAGTGGCTGCAAAAAATCCCAAAGAACGTGAGCCGGGATTAAAAAATCCCATTGGGATTAAAATTTCACTTAATTTCCGTGTTTGGGAACTAAATAAGTCATTTATCAAAAGTGATTCAAAATGACGTTTGTATTACAGTGGTTTGTTAGCTCAGCTTTTTCTTTGCTGCTTTTAATTGAGAATTGATCCAACATAGCAGTCCTGAGGATCATGTACCAACATCCCTATGATTATATCTGGCGTTAGGATTGACTTGTTGAGAGATTTTTATCCGTACGCACCACTCCAATTGGATGTGCGCCGGTTAGGAGTAGTATTAGCCCAGTCAATTTTTAAATTTGTCTGGGGAAACAACAGCAATAACAACAACGAATAAAGTCAACAAATAATTGTCGTTAGAATAACCCGAGGCGTGCACCACTGCTGGCGATACGGCTATAATCGACTACGGCTATGTAACGACCGCACATGAAGGCTTCACTGCGGTCTCCCCTTAACTCTCTGAAAATGTATAAAAGCCGGTCAGGTCAAAACTATATTAAATCCGGCCGGGTCGGAAACTATATAAAACCCGGCCCACTATAAAATGCTATGCATTTTGGGCCAGAAATAGTATAAAACCCTGCCCGACTTTCAATTTTAATCTTTTGGGCCGGAAATGGTATGAAACGGTAAATACGATCTTAGACGAAATGGTGTGCATACCATTATTTCAGCAACTATTTTTGACACGGTTCAGCATCTGTCACATAACATAACCTAGTTAACCGAGTTTGGACAGTGTACTAGAAGGACTTTACTAGAAACACTGACAGTTATAACAGTGCAACAGCTTACATACACAACTAATTTGCATAAACTAGTTTGCATATTGCAATAGGAATATGTTCATTAACACTCAGGACTTTCTTGTTGAATCCACGTGAATGGCATCGTAATACACCCCTCCCCTTAAGGCAGACTGGTCCCCAGTCTCCAGGTAAAATGATAACTGAGTAGTGCTGGAACGAAATATGCTGTTCAGGAGGTAATTCGGGTCTTTTGCGCAATTCCCCCCAGCCCTAACTTTTGATTTTTTTGACCAATAACTTTGAAATTTTGTATGGGTGCATACTAGAGGCTGCTGAATTCAAAAATTCAAAAATTTTTAAATTTAAAAAAAAATTTTAAAAATTTTAAATTTTATTTTGGTAAGGGGGGACCAAGGGGAACCGAAAAATTTTTTGAACAAAATTCTGCTGAAAACGTGCATACAGGGGTTTTCAGGGGCGCTGAGCACGAATCAGAAATCCGATTTTCGATTCAGCGTTTCGTTAGCTCAGTATAAGCTAAAGTTGTATGCTTAACATGCAAGCTTATACTGAGCTAACGAAAAGCTGAATGGAAAAACGGATTTTGGATTCGTGCTCAGCACCCCTGAAAACCCCTGTATGCACGTTTTCACAGAATTTTGTTCAAAAATTTTTTCGGTTCCCCTTAATCCCCCCTTACCAAAATAAAATTTAAAATTTTTAAAAAATTTTTGAATTTTTGAATTCAGCAGCCTCTAGTATGCACCCATACAAAATTTCAAAGTTATTGGTCAAAAAAATCAAAAGTTATGGCTGGGGGGGAATTGCGCAAGAGACCCGGTAATTCTTCTCCAGGAATCCGCACTTGAGACTGTTCCTTTCTTCGTTGATTAGGATTGTCCGACGTATTCCATTAATGGTCAATTTAAAGCACACCGTACTTGGCTTCGATTCGGACTTTCCAATGGACAATTGATCAACTCCATTTAACAGTTAATTGAGCTTATTAAAATTTTCGGTTTACTATTTCTAGTAACCTTACCTTGGGCTCAGAGTCAGCAGTCATTATGTATAAGCTGCTTGGCCATGTTTACCCTTAACGGTTAGCTCTTGTGAACTGTAACACAGGTTAATGGTAATTCCGGATACATTGCATAGAACAGTCCCCAGTTTTCAAAGTATATATAACATATTTATCTACCCAAACCGGGCCTTGAGATGGCAATATCTTAGCTACTGCAGTCAACTTAAGGTGGTGGTATCCTTTTGTGTAGTGCTTTTGTGGTGATTTTTTGAAACGCTATAACTTTCGCAATGTTGTGAGTTGCAAAGTGTTTTATACATCGTTTTAAAGCTTATTATCTGTAGATTCACATGAGCTTACAGAATTGGCAAAATTAGCAAAAACATAGAAGAAATTTTCTGACAAGCTGACATCTAACAGGATGAATATAGACCAAAAGTCTTTGAACATCGATTTCTCAAAACTGAAGAATCGGCCAAAAGTTCTTTTTGTGCCACGATATGAAGGACATATGGGCCGAGGGACGTTTTTTTGGATTTGGCTCTGCTGGTCTTAACGGTCGAGAAAATCGGCCAAATGCACAGTAACACGAAATTTCGCAACTTCGCATTGAGTTTTCTTGCTACTCAATGTGTTTTAGCCCAAACCAAGAAAAACGTCCCTCCACAGAAGTGCGAATTTCCATTCTGCCGAAAATCTCCGGAATCCGTCGAGTAGTTTTTGAGAAATCGATGTTCGACAGTAAATAATTGCAGTTTTGCCAAATTGGTTTTTCGGCCAAATCTCTAGCTGAAAGCAGTAAAGTTAATAGGCATTCATAAAATGTGCATTTGGACGATGTATCGATTGAGTATAACTAAGCCAATTTTGTCCTAAACATGTGGCAGTAATTTCGAAAAAACTGATTTCCTCGAAAATGGCCATTTTTTGACCCCAAAAACAGTTTTTTGCTTATACTGACTTAACCACTGGAGATAGCTCAAAGGTTGTAAGAGCAAAAATGTTCACTTTCGAGTCCTCTTTCCAGCCGTACCAACTAATCCCGTGTCTTCTCTACCTACTGGGAGCTTAAGGCCAAAAACCAAAACTTTCTTATCTTTTGGCCTAAGAATACGGGACTGGTCCTAAGATGTTAAAGAGCACGGAAATAGGTTATTTCGTAAGTTTTAGCCCTTTGTGTAAAGGATTAAAGCCGTAGGAGTCAAAAATACCTGAAAGGAAACCAGCACCTTAAACAGTTTCCCACTCTTTCTGGTAGCTGAGGCTGATCGAGGAACTGTCTGCCAGAGATCTCAAACAGTCCAATTCGAGATGTTCTTCCTTTTTTGTATCCGAACGTCGTGGATCATCGTATTTATTTTCTTCCCGAAACAGGTTTTGGCATGCAAAAGCAGAGCTAATGCAGCCAAATCAGTCATTTTGCCTTGTGACAAAGGAATCCTCGACGAGCTGTGTTTCACAGATCTCAAGGTCCGGTACTGGAATCTTCATTTTCGCATTCTTCTTATCTTCGTTTTCAGCCAGTTTCTTCGGCCGTCTTCCTATGCGTCGTAACTTCGGTTTGTACCCGAATCGGGTTTTGGCGAACAGAAGCAGAGCTAATGCAGCCAAGAGACTTAATGGTTATATTAGGAGGAATCGTCGAGGATCTGTCTTTCACAGGTCCCAGGTTTCGAGATTTGAGGTGGAATCATCGAGGATCTGTCTTTCACAGTTACCATGTCCGGTAACGCCATTATCTTCGTCTTCATTTTCTTCTGAATCTGCCGTCTTCTTCTTCGATGCCATAATATCAGTTTGTACCCGAATCGGGTTTTGACTTGCGATAACTAAGCTAACGCAGCCAAACAAGCTTAATTTTTACCCATTGCGAGCGCCAGAACTGATTGGACAACAGACTCTCTGCTATTGCCCAAACAGGCCTAGCATAGGAAAACTCGGTGGAACCTCCAGTAAACCGAGTTTGGACAGTGTACTAGAAGGACTTTACTAGAAACACTGACAACAATTATAACAATGCAACAGCTTATACACACAACTAATTTGCATATTGCAATAGGAATGATCGTTAGCACTCAAGACTTCCTTGTTGAATCCACGTGAATGGCATCGTTACTACCTTGTGGTGGCAGCTCACCGAATTCTCCCATGTCACTAAACCTATGATGTTGAAAAATGAGTTGAAAATGAAAGAAGATCTTGAGATTGAAACAATTACCTTAAACATGTTAAAAACGTAATGGCAAGAATATGTATAATCAGTTATATGATATTATATATGTAACAAAAAGGACAAATGGGGGTCGTTTTACTTTCTTTTCTTTTCTAAAATAACAACTAATCCCTAATGATCAGCTCTGAGCACTGGCTCTAATTCTAACAATCTCACAGTTTCCCAATTATCAGCACAGGGGTCATCAAAAACATCAGATAAATACTAGTTTAGATGAAGTCAGTGGCTAACAATTATCTCAACTGGTTTCGCTATTACAATTCCTATCTGAATCTATGTTCGCTCGCTCTGACGCAGTTAAACCCAAAAAATAGATATTAATTAAATTATTATTTTAATGATTTTATAACATTTATTGCAATTAATTACAACAGAATTGACTTAGCTACCAAATACCTGTAGACAGACAGACAGAACAACGGTTATGTAGGTATGCATCTGAGAATAACAAAAGTATACTGTGTTCAGCTAAATCTAGCTTTTTAGCAATTTCTTGAAAGTCTCAGTTCACTCACTAGTCATTGGATAAATTCACAAAACTCACAGATCGAGCTACCTTGGCAATCCGGAATCCTTGAGCGAGGTGTGTAGTCCGAATGGGCAGCTGACAAGTCCTCCGAGCACAAAAGAGGGGATAAGCACAAGATCAATTGAAATAAGAGAAATCACAAAATGAACAAGAGTCGTGGCAGGCTCCCAGAGCAGTACAGAGCAGAACAGGTCCTTCCTGACCTTCACACAAATCCGAATGTAGACCGGTCTATCCCGTATAGGGCCCTCGGTCAAAAGTAAATCCAGCGACAAGCGCAAACTCCAGACAAAAAGTCACAACCGATTCGTAGGGTAGCACAATCACGACTGATTTCAAATTTTGGGAAATTTTGAGGTTCGGGGGAAGACCTGTCAATCATGTGTGCGTGACGTGCAGAGGCGGAGCTTGCGGCTCCCTTTCGTGTAATGCGTTTCATGTATGTGTGAATCGTCATACGTCACTTATCTGTGACGTATGAACCCAGCTCAAGGGGTGAAGGAGGCTCCCCAAATTCCGAAACTTGGACGCATTAACCCCACTTAGTTTCCTGAGGAGATAAGTCCCTAAATTTTGATCCCTTTTCCAAATAAAACCATAAATTTATAAGTTGACTCTTTTCAAAACCGTCCTCCAAAAAGCACAAATTGAATTAAATACAGTCCAGCACACAACTTCAAACGGGAACCGAAAATTCAAGACGACATTCAAATGCTCGGAGAAAATAGAAAAGATTCCATAAGCAATTACAGAAAATTCAACAATATCTCCATTTAGCTAAGAAAGACAGGTAACTTTCAGTTACGAAGGTATTTCATTCGAACAATAAGCAATCAAGCAATAAAATTAGTCACAAAAATCCACAAAAAATATTCGATCAGTCACAAGGTCACAAAGATTTAGCCACAAAAACAGTAGGGATTCCTATCCGTATCTCAGCTTAATACTCAACCCTAGCATGATGAAAATTTTGCTTCCACATATATATGCAATGCAGTTGAAGCCTTATGATTGCTAAATGGAATATCTATTTCTTTAGCACTATTCAATTTCTATTTCACTACCATAGTTCCACAGCGTTTTCTACGTTTTCTACCTTCTCCGGCCCCCGTTGCAGTTCCATTTCTAAAGGTATCAGTTCCTTTATGGCCCGTCGAGAACAGTTACCGTTGGAAAACTTAACTTTGCCATTACTATCTGAGGACGGAAATAGTTCCACCAACTTTACCATCTTCCAAGTATTCCGCGGACCACCATCCTGTACCAGGTAAATCCGATCTATGGTTGGCTCCCAGTCCTTTTCGCCTTTCCTCTGCTTGAAGTTATGTCGTTTGAACTGAACGTAGCTCCTGGAGGTACTGAGTGCTCCATGTCTTCCAAAATTGGTCTAGTCTTTTTGCAAGAGCCATGTGATGCTTTACTAAGACATCTGACTTTGACTCCAGCACAAAAGATGGGTCTTCTGATGTCCCGTCGTTGGAAGATAATCCTAAACGCGTCGAGGGAGCTATAAAGTCGGCTGGACAGAGTGTGTTTGCGTCTTTTAGTCCACATGATGGACTGAGAAGTGGCCTACACTTTAAAGTACCTTCTATTTCGCAAAGAAGGGTGTGTAAGACATCGACTTCGACATTCGCTTTCCAAAGTGTCTTCCGTAGCGCCCTCTTGACAAGCCCAATCAGTAGGTCATAAAGGCCTCCGTTCCAAGGGGAAGCCTCTGGGATGAACTTCCAGGATATCTGTCTGTTGGCCAGGTAACTTTCCAAGTTCTGAGACGCTGGAAAAGGTGCGAAGTGACTCTTCAGCATCTCAGAAGCTGACTTGAAGCATTTTGCATTGTCCCTCATGAATGATAAGGGTGCACCTCTTCTGGATATAAACCGTTTTATTGAAATCAGTATTGACTCCGCTGAAGCATCTGATACCAGCTCCAGATGCAAGGCTCTTGCTGCAAGGCATGTAAAGATGCAAACCCACCTTTTCTTGGCAGGGCTTGCCCGTTCTTGACTATACGTTGAGAGGTCCTAGATAGTCAATTCTTGTGTAAGTGAATGCCGGTGCCTGGGTCAGGTGCTCCTTGGGAAGAGGAGCCATCTTTGGCGGCCGTAGTGGCTCTCCTTCTGTCTTCTGGCAAACAAGACGACTACCTAAAATCCTTTTAACTTGTGACAAACCTTGAGGAATCCAGTACTTTCTTCTTATACAGGCTAACGTTGCTTTTCGTCCAAAGTGGTGTACATCTTTGTGCGCGTCTTGTGTTATCAGGTTTGTGAAGGCATGACCTTTGGGCAATAGGATGGGAAAATGTTTTGTCATAGTCGAGAGGTGCATTGGCAAACCGTCCTCCGCATCAAAGGACACCATCACACAGAAACAAATCTAATGGTTTGACGAACTGTTTGTGCTGTTTCTTTCGTAGTAAATTCGCGTGATCTGAAAACTCAGACTGTACTGTGACGAGGACCCATTCTTTGTTTGTTAGTTTCATATCTTCCGCCGTTACAGAAATGGTGGCCGGAACAACTTTTCGTTTGCAAGCTTGTATAAAACGAAGGCAGTAAGAGGATATTCGCAGTAATTTAGATAGGTTTGAGTTGTTTTCTGGCTTTATGCCTAGGAATCCTTATATGGAGGCTGTAGACGCCTTAGGGAGCGGTGTCTGGAGAATAGGCAGAATAGACTTTACTGAACTTGACGTTGGTGGGTCAAGTATGACACTGACCATGCTCCAGGCTGAAGATGTAGCCAACTAGGACCACCGGGCCAAATTCCTTCTGGAGCGTAAACTTTGTTGAGGTCTTTGTTAACGATTCCTCTAGTTGCAAGATCAGCAGGGTTTGTACTTGATGATACATAGCCGAATTTCACATTTTTGACACTTCTAATTCTTTCTACCTTTCTAACAATGTAGGGGTCTACTGACTTTGTACTTGCACCATTGAAGTGCTATTTGAGAATCTGTGAAGATATATCTTTCTTCGACAGGTTGTTGCAGCTGAATGTGAGCTGCCATAACCACCCCTAGCAGCTCAAGCCGAGGAAGCGTTGTAAGTCGTATTGGTGCTACTCTCGCTTTAGAGTACACAAAACTGCTTACTGATGACGGTTGTGTTTGACAAACGTAAACGGTTGCTGCTTAGGCCAGCGGACTAGCATCCGCGAAGCAGACCAGAATACAAGGAGTTGAGGAATGGAGACCGAGATATCTTTTTATTTTCACGTATGTATTTATTATTTGCTGAAACCTCGGATTCGGATGAAACGGATGAAACCTGTTGAGATTCCCTGCCATATCGATCTAAATGTGTCTGGAATTTCGTCATCCCATCCGATCTTTGTTTTTCAGAGCTGTTGTAGGAGAATTCTGCCTTTGATAGACACCGTGTTGAAATACCCCATTGGATCAAACAGCTTTGCCAAATGGCATAGGATTTGGCGTTTAGTAAATTTTTCAGTGAATTGTAGAACTTGTCTTGGTCTTAGGATATCTTCTTTTGTATCCCTTGAATTCCAAGGACCTTTACTTCTTGGTCTGCTCCCTTGTATTCTGGTGGAATGGAATCCATAACGGCTAAATTGATCCTTAGATTGGTGACAAACGATTCTTGCTTCTTCCGGATCGTCAGCTCCCAAACAGACATTGTCCATGTAGATGTTGTACCGTATCTGTGTGGCCAATGCTCCTGGGTTCATATCCAAGTGGTGATTGATGGTAGCAGAGCAAGGGACTCTATCGTATTTCATTTCGTGGAGGTTGGAGAAAATCAGACGATGCAAGAAGAATATAAAGAAGAAGAAATAGTTATTAGCTTCTACTCTAGAAGAAGCAGACTTCGCGGTTCCTCCTACATACAACCTGAAGCAGTATTGTTTTGCTGAAGTAATGGAAACTAGTTTTCTTGAACCAAAACCAGATTTGAAAGTGGATAACGCCAAACAAAGTTTTAGTTTTTGCCAGAAGTTTTAGCTCAATTCTATTTCCCTGTCAAAAGAAGCAGTGAAGAAGGATACTGAACAAGAATCTAAAATGAGAATGACTTCGAAGAGTGAGAACCGAGCTCAAAGAATGTGCCAAATGCCATTTCTGGCACTAGCAGCATGCCCGATCCACAAAAGAAACTACAAAACAGTGTAGATAATAGAGAACATTGCAAAGATGAACAGTTATTTTTCCGCTGCTGGCGGAGTGTCTCGAAAGGCGATAAATTTATAGCAGAAATCAGTTCTAACACACTGCTATTAAGAGTTGTTACTTATAGCATGATGCTATTGTTATTAAAGCGATTTTTATGCTGAGCTATTCTGCACACATGACAAGATTGTAGGACGGATCGCATCTCCACGACGACGACAGGTGGCATCATTAAAGATAAGTTTAGATTGAATATTTTAGAAAAGATTTAGAAATATAAATTTGCTGAGGTACGGGGAAGGCTGCGTATAAGGTATCCTTTTGTGCAGTGCTCTTGTGGTCATTTTTAAAACGCTATAACTTTCGCTATTAGAGTTAGAGTTGGAGTTGGGGAGCTTTATACATCGTTTTAAATCTTATAATGAGGACATTCATATGAGCTTACGAATCGAGTAAATTAGCAAAAAAAATTTGCAAAAAGTGTCTGACATAACGGCTACATATGGACCAAAAATTTTTGAACATTTTATTGCTTTGACTCAGCAGGTCCAAACGTTCGAGTAAATTGACCAAACGCACGCTGACATGAAATTTCGCAATTTAACGTTGAATTTTCTTGCTATTCGATATGTTTTCGCCCAAACCAAAAAAACGACCCTGCGCAGAAATGCGAATTTCGACTTTGCAAAAATCTACGGAATCCGTCGAGTAGTTTTTGAGTAGTCAATGTTCGACACAAAATAATCACAGTTTCGCCAAAATGGTTTTTCGGCCAAATCTCTAACTTAAAGCAATAAAGTCCGACTAATAGGCATTCATAAATTGGGTATTTGAACCCTCTATCGATTGAGTATAAATAAGCCAACTTTGTCCTTAACATGAGGTAGGAATTTTGGAAAAACTGATATCCTCAAAAATGGCCATTCTTTGACCCTCAAAACAGTTTCAATTTTTTGCTTATACTGATAGCTCAAAGGTTGTAAAAGCAAAAATATTCATTTTCATGTCCTCTTTCCAGCCATAACAACCAATCCCGTGTCTTGTCTACCTACTGGGAGCCTTTTTTGACCTTTCTAAACAGCTTTTTGCTTATACTGACTTAATCTGTTCTTATGGTGTTCTTCCAGAGTTAGTCCGTTGGGCCAGATTGCTACAGAGACGCCTGGAAGGTTCTGCTGGCCAAAGGAATGTGGCAGTGCCTGGAAAACGTAGAAGCAGAAGACCAGTGAGCTGAGTGCATGATAGCAGACAATGAAATGCCTTGTGCAAAATCATAAGAGCTAGCGACCGGGCGCACGGAGTGAGGATTATGGGGCCACTCATCAATCGACTAAAGAATAGAGCTTATCCATCGGGCGATAGGAGCCGTAGCTGGCTGCCCGATGAGGCGCCTTAAGAAGCAGGCGATCCGTAGAGCTTAAGCACTCGGGAACCTTAATATAGTGTACGACATGAGCGCAGTGGTTTAGAGTAGGCTCCAAATGATGGCGATACATAAATAAGATATCGTTCTGATCCGTATTGCGGTAACGAGCACCCTTAGGCAAGTCGCACAAAGTAAAACTAATTTATCCGGTTGTAGAGTAATACAACCGGGAGCAATTGACAGCGTTGAGAGTGTGTTGCTTCGACCAGCAAAGCCGAGACATAAAAGGCAAGCCGTACGGGTGCTGAGATCAGCGAACAACAGGGCAGAAAGTGTGCCCTTACTTCTTAAATGCTCGCAAACCTCAGGCACTTCCCAGGCGGGATAAATCCGTGGTGACTTTGGACGATCGTGAAAAGCAGCGGTGGAAAGGTTTTAATGAAAGAATGTTCCGCTAAACGGAAAGGTAAATGGGATCCTAAATGGTGCGACAAAGCAATGATGTAAAGCTTCAGCGTAGCCAAAGAGACTCCAGAATTATGGCGAAAGTGCAGAAAGGACAAAATGTTCTGGATCGTAGCTTATACACGTAAATTTGACATAAGGTAGGCGATTAGCCAATCAGATGCGTTTTAGTTCAAACGTATATAAACACATGCTGAACAGTGGTAAGTGGTACCCCCCCCCCGAGATTTCGGCCTTAATGTGCCAAGCATCTCGCAGGCCATTCCCATTAGGAAGGGCCAAGCTTCCCACTCTTGGTTCTATAGACTCTTGGTAATACATAGCAACCCTTGTTGTCTAAATGAAAGAGGAGACTACTGTGCCGTGCTAGGGCAACAAGGGGCCGTTGCATTGGCCGAAGGAATGGCTGTCTGTATCTTACTGATACATTTGTCAGTCAGTCAAGCCGACATGAAAAGATAATTCCAGATAAGATCCAGATGTTCAACTTCGTTAGTAACAGACAGGACCGACATGAGGTTGATCATAAACGCTAAACCTAAAAGAACCACTATAGCCGTCGAACCCACAACCAGGATATCATCCAAGTAGACGGCAAGTCGAATGCCTAGGGAGCACAGAAAGCTTCATAAGCTTCGTAAAGATTCGGAGGGCTGAGGAAATACCAAAACGTTGCGCTACATAGCGGTAAACACGTTAGTAGTATAGGGCCACCATTTCGAGCCTTACTCCCGGAGTAATTGACCTTGAAAGTTTAACGTCCCTTGAGGTTTGTTTTTGAAAGTTTTGTTCACCACCATCTGTTTTCCCTAGGGTTTTGAGTTCGAAAGATTTCTTCACAGTTTTTAGGAGATTGTCCCTTGTAGGTCTTCACGGTATCCAAGTCAGTTCTATTTTAAAAGTAAGATTTTGAACTTCCAACTTTTTCTTCGTCACTGAAGAGTGGTTACTCCCATGAAAAGTAAGTATATATACATATTAAATTTAGTAACTAATAGTAAGAGTTTTTTAACCACCATTTCCGTCCCTCTGAGTTCTTCCCCCGGGGCTTGGGACCCGGCGTCGGCCCATTACCGGACTCCTACCTACCTAACCTAATCTCTATACAATACCTAATTCCTACTTAACCTAAATACCTAACTTCCCTAACTTATTTACACTAACCTAAACCCGGCCAATCACCATCTAATTTTTTGTGTCTTTATGTTTTATTCTTTTTAATTTTCTAGATACAATATACAACTATTTACAGTTAGCCCTTAGAAGGACTGTTGGGATAATGGGGTGCAGAGGCGAAGGCGGAGATTGGTTCCCAGGGTTTGGGTGAGGCTGTCGGTAATTGGAATTTGTTTTTGGTCAATCATCCAAAGGTCAACCAAATCCGTCCTTTCTAATATCCCCAAAAATGGCAATCCGAAAGTTCCTTTAAATTTAAAACTACCCGACCTCCCATCCTCAATAGCTGTTTCCGGGGTAAAGTAGCATGGCGCACTGTAGTTCCAAATTTCCACCTCATTACCTTGAACACTGAACCAACACCACCAAATCATTTTCGAGAGAGCTTTTAAAACCGACCGTCCACCACGACAGAACGAATGAGACTGATCCATTTTCCGAGTTTTGCTCCTTTTATAGATTTTTGTCAATTCCCAAGAGGGTAGTTAGCGGTCCCCAAGGGACCAAGATCAAAAGCACCGACCGATTAGGTCATTAATCAAACTCGGCAAGCTGTCCCAGGAGGGTAGCTAAAATTTAACTCTGCGTGGTCCCAGGGGATAACATATGGTGAGCGTGTGTAAAATAGTTGGCTTCGTCCCAAGGGAAGGTGGATGAGGTTGAAACTGGCGTAGAGTCCAAACTAGTTCCACCGATTTGAGTCACTCCAGCCTTACACGGACCCTTCTATTTTTCAACTTTTATAGATTTTCCATTTACTTGTTCTGTCATGCCCTAATTTCATAGCTACTTAGGTTTTGTGCTCCGAGTCACTCTGAACATACACCAATCTTACTCGAAGTTTACTTTTTTGATATTTCATAGAATTCGACCTTGTCCTTTCCTTCCTAACCTTAACTTTTCACTACCGTAATTCTATATTCTGAGTCACTCCAAAGTTACACCGATACTGCTCTGAGCCAACACCGAGTATACACTGAGCATACACCGAGCTTACTCCATTTATGTTTTAATCTAAATTGTTTTCAATCAGACCCATCCTTGTCGCCTTCTGTTTTTTCTGGTAGTACCATCGTATCTAGGTCGACGTTCTTTTCAATTGCTCGCTTAAGGGCCTCGTCATTAGAAAATTCATGTTCGTAGTCTACCTGCTCATCCATAATCTTTTCGATAAGTGGGTCGTCAAGGAACTGTTTGCAACGTTGGATGTGAGTGTAGATCAACCTGTTTAACTCTGCCCTAATTAATGGTCTAAGTTCGTTGTAAGCCTCAACCTCAGATGTAGCCTCAGGATTTCCGTCAGTAAGGTACTCTTGGTCTACCCATTCGTCGTTGGTATTTCTCCTCAGCCCGGCGAACAAGCTCATCTCAAAATTCTCCAATCGGTCTTATCTTACTGCCCGAGTCACTACTTCTTGAGGACTCCGTATTTACATCTGACTCAGACTCATCATAGTCCGGTTTTGCACTGTGAATATTTTGAACATGACGCTGGAGGTTGAACGCCCTTGTGAAAGTCTGACCACATTCACCACACTGGTATGGTTTATTGTATTCGCAACTAGACATCTTTGTTAGAGTTAAGTATTGTGCCTGCTTTTATGTACTTTGTCGTTCGTGCTTTCATGTACTTTGTCGTACGTGCTTTTATTGATTTCACTTGGTGCTTTTATGTACTTTGTCTTTGGTGCTTTTATTGACTTAGAGTCACTCCAAGCCTGCTCGAGCCAACACCGAGTAAACACTGAGCATACACTGAGCTTACACCAAGCCTTGTCAATAATGGTGGGGGTAATGTTCGAGTAATGCTGACCAAGGTCAAAGAACAACTTCTGCTTTTATTGATTTCGGTCGATGCTTTTATGTGTTTGTATGTACAATGTCTGTTTTTATTGATTCACGGTACTCGAAGTCGTCGCGTCGAATTGGCTCTCCAATCTAGACATGACTAGCTCAAGGTTCAAGTAATGGTACGGTAGGGCTTACTTTTCTCATACTTTTCTCAGCTAGTTTTCTTAGTTAGTTCTCTTTAGTGGTTATGGGTAGTGTAGTCATCCGAGCCTGTTTCGGGTTCGGACCAGGGGCCGTGCCCAGGCCAGACCTGACCCGAGCCCGGCTCGGATCAAGATTTGATCAGACCGGCCCGACCCTCTTGTGCCCTGCCTGGGCAACAAAAGAACTGGAGTGAAGCTCCTCAAAAAGAGCCAATGAATTCCTTACAGTTGATATGTTTACGACGTACATGTCTGGGTCTAGAGCCCGACCAGCGGCTTGCTCGCGAAACGACGGTATAGCCAGTATCAGACGAGTCACTGTAGATATTACCTTGGGTCAGCGAGGGAAACAACTGCGACTCCGGAGTCTCTAAGACGATTGCCCACTGTTGAAGTTCCTTCCACACCACTTCCGGCACCAGAGCCATCCGGTTGTAATCTGAGTTGCGCCGTTGCTTCGGCAATTGCTGATTGAGGAAGAGCAGAAGTTCCCTATAAAACAAAGGAGCAGACGGGATAGCAATATTACTACCGGACAGAGAACAGTACACTTGTGAGACTACGCAGCTATACCTGTGGTATCGCATTGGACAAAGAAATGGCTGTCCGTATCTTACTGATACGTTTGTCAGTCAGCCGAACCGACATTGAAAGATAATTCCAGATAAGACCCAGATGGTCAATTTCGATAGTAGGAGACAGGACTGACATGAGGTTGATCATAAACGTTAAACATAAAAGAACCACCATAGTTCTTTCAGAGTGCAGCACACACTGCTGTGGAGTCGAACCCACAACCAGGATATCATCCAAGTAGGTGGCAAGTCGAATGCCCAGGGGGCGCAGAAAGCTAATGGGTACCTTCATAAGCTTCGTAAGGATTCGGGAGCCTCAGGAAATACCAAAAGCTAAGTCCTACATAGCGGTAAACACGGTCGAAGAAACGGAAACCGAGATAGGCCTGTGATCACTCGGAGACAGGAATATAAGGGAAGGCGTCCTTAAGGTCAATTGAAATAAAATAGTCGCTCGGCTGAATCAACGTTTTAATATGTTCAGGTATTTCCATTTTAAACTTCCTGTACACGACATAGGTATTGAGAAGCTTTACGTTAAGAATGGCCCTCCAATCACCAGGTTTTTGGAAATCATAAACAGCGGTGAGGTTGCGGTGAGAGCCTGAATAGAGATAGGCCGAATGATGACCTTTACTCTGTAATAACGGTATTTCTGTCTCTAAGGCTCCCTTTGAGTCATGTCGCTAGCATAGCATTGCCGCAACGACAGAAATGCGTCGGAAGGCAGAGCCAAGACACTGCAAAACAGCATCAAGATACTTCAGGAGAAACTCTGCGTCACAGAGCACACACCTCTTATTGGAACGGAGGCGTTTGGCCTTCTTCTGTGCACGGCGGATCTTCTCCACGCGTGTGGTAGCAGAAGGCCGCCCGCCACGCCCGCTGCTGCCGAACAGACATGAGCCTGAAGGTGCTTGAGACGCTCCTCGTCCGATCTGCGCTCACCCAAGAACAGGTGACGATGAGCGGTTTCCAATTCAGGTGAAGGAAGAGGTCCCCTAAGGGGGATTCAACGACTAGGTGCCTCAAGCAGTCGGCGTCTTCATGTCTGAGGACCGACTTAGCCGTTTCCTGCCAGCGACTACCGGCCCACTCCGAAACTGCCAAGTGAGGGCGTTTCAAAGCACTGCCGCCCACAAGATCCGTCAAGGGAGAAACCAGAGTAGGCGTTGGCAAAAGGTCATCGTGGTCATGAAATTTACGACGTCCCAAGGCCACGGTTCCTCCACGGCCAGAATATGCCCGCTGCGGCGAACGCTCAGGCTGTTCTACAGCGGCCAGCGGGGACGAGGCGGAAACGAGCGGCCTGATTCCGCTGATGGCTATCTCGCGACCGAGCCTTGGACGGATTCTGCGAACGAGAGCGTTCTGTAGAGTGGGATTCAGGCGAGCGACTGGTGGACCGTCGATAAGGGGTATCTACATTGTTCGAAGCGCAGACATTGACGTAGTACGCTCACTCAAATAAGAGCTACGTGGCATGACATGACAGGAAAGCAAACTAAACTGTAGATACCGCGGTTAAACAAAAACTTAATTAGTTAGTCATGGGCAGCTATATATATATATATATGCACTAGAAGCTAATTTGCATATTATTCAAACACCGCGTGATAGACAATACCCATTAGTAGGATAGTAAACACCAGTGGCATTAAAAAATAAATACAACAGGTCTTCCTCTTCAAAATAAGCTAAAGACATGGGGAAATCTGATCCGACAAATCCTGGACCATGTGGCTGTTTTGGAATTTTCTGAATAGATAATTTTGAACAAAGTTTGTGTTTTGCATTTAGTTACGGACTTGATGGTTCGGACGCTGAGCTTATACACTAAGCTAACATACTGCCTAAGGTTCATTCAAACTACTCAAAAAAACTGCAAATCATATTCTTGTCTAATAGGCAAATGATTTGAAATAGGGAATCTATCGGGAAAATGGTCTGACAGATAACAGATATGGTTTATTACTGATGGAGGATTCGATAAGTCGTCGCTAAGCTTTGTTATTTGTTTAACTGACTTTGAGTACACACCTTCTTTGACAACTAGAATCAGATCAGTTGCAAAATTAGGTGTTGAGTAATTGGTAGTTGTGCAGCCACTGTAGGCTGGAGTCTGGGCGATAGGCATTGGGCGAGTTCACTTTTGATTCTAAGTATTAATTTAACAAAGCATTCTTCACGGTAGGCAGTTTCACTCTTTCCTATTTGAGAGCTCGCTCTATCGTCTGCAACCGTCTTATTGTATTGCGAGCAAGCCCACATAGGTTTCAGCAATCTTGGTCACTGTTGATAAACGAGAGGTAGCTGTTGTCGGGAGCACGGCGACAGCTGCCTTGAAGGTGACTGAGGCTATTTCAGCATTGCTGAGCCTGGTCAATAACCGCATGTCAGTCTGCCTTGGGGGTCCAGTTTTCTGTCCTTGACCTTAGCTTCTCCGCTCCTTGACTACATTTCTGTAGTCTGCGGAGAGCAGCATCTATCGGGTCTCCTGTTGACCTAACGATGTTGATCCTAATACAAAATACAAAGGAAGCTAAAGATATTAGCTACTTCTGCAGTTCGATTTCTGTCTAGTACTTCTGTAGTTCGATTTCTGTCTATACCCGATTCTCTAATCTAACTGGAAGAGCTCGGTTCGTCCCTCAAGTAGTGTAAATATTAATAGTTCAAACTTCATTTTGAGCTTAATGTTCATGTTTATTTGAAATTAACCCATACTCTAGTTGTTTAATTAAGGAAAGTCTAATTGATTAAGTTTAAGGTTTAATGAAATTTGTTTCATTGGTTTTAAAGCAAAAGGTCGGGAAGCTTAACTAGTTTTTGCCTAGCTACTTTTTTCAATTTTAAATATTAAATATTAAATTTTAAGTTTCAACCGCAACCTAGCTTCGTGGGGATAATTTCCTGGACCCAGGAAATATCATGTTAGGATCTTTCTCTGAAAAATCCTAACATTTTTAATCCGTTTGATTCGGGTTACGTCCAAGCCTAGCCTTGCCTTCCTGGATCACATTCTCTTCGTTTGGCCTGACTGCTATTGATTCGCTGCCTGTGCTGCCCAGTCCTATCTGCCAGTTGGACCCTTGATCGTTCCCTCAAGATTTTTCTGTCTATTTCGGTGTGCGTACTCCTGCCAGATCCTTCTGACCTTTTTGATTCTTTCTCCAGACCGTTTAGGATCCTAAAAAAGGATCCTGTTTATCTTTGAAGACAGAATGTCTTCACCTACTTTCTATAAACCAAAGGGAAAACAGTCTGCCTTGGGCAGCGCGCCGTGCACAAACAGGTCTTCATTGCTACAGGGTGGTTTGTTCGATGCCCTTCATCAGTTGCCATATCTGCTGTTTTTGGGTGATTTGTCCGGCACAATCGATTCTGCCATTGCCGTGCACGGTTGCTTGTCCTTGCGACATATCCATTCCTTTGCCGCAGCAACGTTTCAAAAGATGATGCCATTTGTGCTTAGGGGTTTGCAATGGAAAACCTGCTTAGTTTACATCGATGATATCATCATTTACTCAGCTGCGTTTGAAGAGCACTTAGTTCGCCTAAGTTGACCCGTCTGCGAAGAGCTAACCTTAAGCTGAAGGGCAAAAAATGTCTGTTTTGTCAGGAACAGGTTGTTTACTTAGGCCATTTAGTTTCTCGGAATGGATATGTTCCTTGAAAAGGTAAGGATTGTTGAAAGTTAGTTAAAAAGTTTATCTGGATGCATAATCTGATCCTCTGGCTTAAAAAGTTCTGTTCTTTCATTACTATATATGCCGATGTGGTCTGATTTGATATACAAGTTGACAACTCCTGTTGCGTGTCATTAAACAACTCTTTTGTGCTGTATTCTGAGATTCTCCCACGTGCTGGAACCCTTACATTTTTGGCGCTGCGAGTAGGGTCCGAACCTACGCGGGAAATTCTCCTACAACACCAGAAAATTTGCCACATACCATACCAAAGGGCTACCATTACAGGCCATCTACGCGAAATAAATTAGAAGAAATAAGTAGTCTGGGGCAAACTCATCTATAGCTGCCACTTTCTGATAAATACCTATTCCGAAGAAAATTACTCAAAATTTCTTGCGGTAACCCCATATATGTAAATTTTAGTGACTTAAAAGTGAGTGTTCTCCTTTTTCTAAAGGCAACTTTCTTTTCATATTGACGCGACGTAATTCCGGAGAAGTTTTTGCAATATGAAGTCTTAAATTTCATTAGCTTATAAACTATAAGCGAGTTTACCCTTAACTTAAATATCCTCCAGACCTTCCCTCAGAAGCTCAG
>JASAND010002488.1:0-26036 GCA_030248195.1 Trissonchulus latispiculum
GAAACGCGACCTGCGCGGGGGGCCAATTTTCATATCTCAAGATCTACCCGGCCGATCCGGCTGAAATTTTCACAGCATGTACCCCTGCCCACAGGCTCTTCACACACCAAGTTTCAGCCCGATCGGTCCACTCCTCCGCTGGCCCCAGGCCAAACAATGTCCAGATTATACACATTGCGTCAAATTTTCCCTATTCTAGGGGGAGCGCTAACGCGCTCCCCCTAATTAAATTTGACAAAATTTTGGGTTACGGGAGAGGTCGCAATTTATGGGAAGCTCTTCGAATGGGAAGGAGGTTGCCAACTGGGAAGGGGGGAGGCACCACCACCTAAATAAGCCAGGGAACCTCTCACAATCTTTACAGTGCAGAAACGAGGAATCAAAAACATCAATTATAGACAGAAAACCATACCCGAATGCCAAGTTGTTCGCAGACTTTCCGATAGGCCATACACCATCTCTGCTTTGCCAAGGACGGAGGAAGAGAGTCCGAAGCACCGCTTGTCCCATAGTCGTGGTCATCGTCATTGGAAGGCAAATACTGAGGTTCCGGATCAATGCAGACTCGATGACCGCCGCGAGATACGCTCTCTAGAATAAGGCAAGAGACAAAATTCGGTTCAAGAAGGCTTTGGTTCTGCGATTTTGTTGGGTTTTGGAGAGTTTATTTACGTATATTCAAGTACTTTTACATGTACCAGATTTAGACGAGATTTGTACGAAACCTATGCTTTCAACCACCAATGGAGACAAGTCGCTGACTAGAGAACAATACAAACCGATTCTCATCCTTCGTGCTTTAGTGTCTATATGTAAGCTAAATTAACAATTCAGATCCATAAACGCTGGAAAGCCCTAAGTTAAATTTTTATTTGGATGTAGGACATTTTGGAAGGCAGAAGTTACAAAGAGTCATGCACAGATTCTGAAGTCAATGTATAGCCAAATTGGAAACTTTAGAACGAACTTTACAATTCCTTCACTCGATATTTTCATGACATATTACAACGAAAAAACCAATAAACATTACCTTGCCTAACCTATCCACGCCTACTCGACCTCTTGCAGTATGTTCAATTGGTCCTGAAAGCATGGTCCTGAAAGCATAGCAAGTGTATACTGAAGCAAAGGTGAATGCCAAAAAACATATGTACCTCTGTCCGAAAAATCTTCCTGTTCCGATGACTGTCGAATAGAGTACTCATCATCATGACGATGATGACGGGACGACTCGGAGTGATCGCTTAGGTAATGCTCTTGCGGAGGCGGAGAAAGCGTGATCGCCTCGTCGCCAGAAAACATGCGGCCGCCTTCAGAGTCATAGCCGCCATGCGTCCCACCAGGGTCTCTGTCTATAGAGGAGTCCATCCCAATATCGCCATCCAAATCTCTGCTCCTATGATTGCTCTGTTTCAGTATGGAAGTTGTGGGCATTGTCGGCGGCGATCGAACATCGCTCCGTTTAACGCTTCCACCAGAGGAATAGTCAAGGCTATCATAGTGAGCAGAGACGGGACGAGGTGGTTCAGGCAGATCACTGCTTTCCGGATAGCTTTCTTCGGAAAGCAACTGGGACGGATGCGGACGGTTAGTCGGAGCAGGAGAGGAGGAGGAACAGCCCGGATAGGGTGGAGAGACAAGATCCCCCGGTTGACCGTGTCGCGCGGATCGATAGCTGAAAAACAACTTAGGATAAAAATAATATATTGCAACCGCCCCAATGCACCAAATATTAATACGTAAAATCTAATTATCCTAAAATATTTTTAGCAGGAAAGATTTTAATACTAAACCCATAGCACCAAAATGTTTTTGCATAAAATCTGTTTAACTTCTATTTAAAATCTATTTTGCTAATACCTAATTAAGGGTCACGTTACTAAAACGAACGGCCAATCAGACACCGAGCGGCAGCTTTGAAGTAGTAGCGCTGACAAGTGATAAAATACTAAAGACCTGACGGCGTAAACCTACTTAGAATCTAATTATTCGGTTTTCAAAATCTGATTTCTTTTTCTGTACATTCTTAGCGTGCGTTAGCCTAAACTGAGTGTCACAAACGTTGCCATTTTGCTTACGATATGGTAACAACGCACAGCAGCCTACTGTAATTATTTCAGTAAAAGTAATTATAAATGTAGCTTTTCCAGGATTTACTTTTGTAAGTAATTGCACAACTAAAAATTGTTTCTGTGCAGCGCAAACCTGTACCTATGTACAAGGAAATGAATCTCTAAATTTTTGACGTATTATATTTCATGTTGTAAATATACAAACTAAATTGGTCGCCCAAGTTAAATAATAGTGATTACAGGGCAAACTTTCATAGTATACGTGCAGACTGCTGGATTTTCACGTTAAACAGATTTTAAACATAGTAAGAGGCAAGTTTAAAATAGAATTAAGCTTCAATAGGTAATCTATTTTAGCTAAATAGATTTTAAACACATTTGGTGCAATCGAGCGTAAGGGGGCAGAGGGTATACATGAGGGTTGACATAGCTTCTTTAAGATTGTTTGCATGCAAGTAGAAAACATAATAACAGACTTAAAAAGTACACAGATTAAAATGACAACTCACAAAAACTACCGGATCTGGAGCACTGTAGGCTTAATCTTTGAAAATTACATAATTTTCACTGAGAGTTCGATAGCCGTTTCAAAGCGACAGCTTACCGTATTATGCCAAACTGTGGCTCATGGACATTTTTTCGGAATCGGAAATTTCGGATTTCATTTTTATATATAATCAAAAAAGCGCCCACCTCCCCCTGACAAAACGCCTATGGGCTATATTTTGGAAACCGTCCTATACCGTATTATGTCAAACAGTGGCCCATGGACATTTTTTCGGAAGCGGAAATTTCGAATTTGATTTTTATAATCCAAAAAAGCGCCCACCTCCCCCTGACAAAACGCCTATGGGCTATATTTTGGAAACCGTCCTATATCGTATTATGTCAAACAGTGGCCCATGGACATTTTTTCGTAATCGGAAATTTCGGATTTGATTTTTATAATCCAAAAAAGCGCCCACCTCCCCCTGACAAAACGCCTATGGGCTATATTTTGGAAACCGTCCTATACCGTATTAGCCCATGGGCGTTTTTTCGGAATCAGCATTTTCGGATTTGATTTTTGTAATCCAAAAAAGATCCCATCCCCCCAAAAAACGCACACGGGCTATTTTTTGAAATATCTTATAATTACTGCTAAGCCAATTTTGGATAAATTTGATAAATTTCTGCGGACGATAAGCTGCTCGGCAAGTGTCATTGCATACATGTCTATTTTCTAAAAAATATTCGATTTGTTCTAAGTCTTGAAATAGCATAATCAGCCACAATTTTATTCACGAATCTTTTGTTTTCAAAGGCATGAAAGTGAGCATAGAGATATCCAAAAAAAGCGCCATCCCCCGAAAAAACGCCCATGGGCGTTTTATTGGGTGGGCTACTGTTTAGCAGAATACGGTAATTAGGTAGATACTGCTTTGCCCATTTTTGATAGATTCTATACATTTCTACGAACGACAAGCTACTCGGCAAGTGTCAGTGTTCACATGCCTACCCAAAAGAACATGATTCTAAGCCTTCAAAAAGCTTAATCAGTCACAATTTTATTCACAAACTTTTAGTTTTTAAAGACATAAAAGTGAGCATAGAGAAAACCAAAAAAGCGCCCACCCCCCCGAAAAAACGCCCATGGGCGTTTTATTGGGTGGGCCACTGTTTGGCATAATACGGCAATTTAGATGACTGGTAGTGAAAAACTACTCAAAATCGGCACATACGTAACTAAAACAAGCAAAGACATACTCAGAGGGACCATCCATGGAAGCGTTCCATTCACTGAGTTCACCTTCTCGTTCATCAGAGAAATAGTGATCTCTTTCATGGGAGGAAGACACGTACTCATGATGGCCCAGCTCACTTCCATCCTCAGATTCCAAATGACTAAAAATACATGCATATACACAAGTATATACACAAAATGGCAGTTTGCTATTAGAATTACAATGGAGGTGTATGCAAATTGGAAACCTGTAAGAACTCAATTCATATGGCAGCCAATCCTTTAATAAGGGCCGGAGAAGTCAACGCAATGACATCATTGATCAAGTCGAGCGGGCAGAATGAGGTTGTTACTGACTAGAGTACATAATGTAAGAGTAAGAAACTCTTACATTAGCATGTATGTACAAATCATACAAATCATCATGCATAGACATTCTCTGCGCGTCAGCTCGGCCCCCCCCCCGAAACTTCCATGTGGGGAAGGTCCCACATTTGCACTAATTACACGTATTCATATAACCGCGTGTCTGCTCGCTGATTCGCTACGTAATTAATCTCAGGCTTACGGTAGGTAGTTTATTAGCAATTTTTATTAATTAATTATAATTTAATTAGGTTAATGCAATAAAAACTAATTCCACGACTTTGTAGCCCTTTTCTGCTGTTTCAAATCAAATAAAAATTGTTGCAGACTACAGTCCTCCGAATTTTTGTGTTATGCATATCATAAACATATCATCGGAGCAGACACGCGCTTATATGTATAATTAGCGCTAGGATCCCTCCCCCGGAAGTTATAGGGAGGAGCCCGAGTTAACGCACTGAGCATGCCTAACACCCAATAGTGTTAAGAGTTTCATACTCTTATGTATTATGTACTCTTGCTACTATGACGCCTCAGTGTCTGGTTTTGCGTTCCGGATTCCAGTGAAAGTAGCAGCATCCAAGTCTACATAACCGAAGATGTCATTGCTACGAGTCGTAACTAACGTATAACCAACAGTGTCTTTTAACACACACATCAGCCATGCAAATCACTAATCACAATTAAACGCTTAAATGTGCTGAAAGCTAATCTAGGCTGCAGTAAAAGCAAAGCTCTGGGTTAAACTAGAAAATTATAATCTAAAATCTCCAAATAGAGTACCAATAACTGAGAAGGAGGACTCGGGACAATTAAAAGTTCGCGAACGCAAACTTCCGGATTACAATATACCATATGGTTCGAATAACATAAAGCTGAAGCAATGGAAGTTGTAAGAGTTTCTCTACTAAATATTATACACTAATAAGATAAAGTGAAATACACAAATTTAGCCCCGGAGGAAACCTTTTGAAATTCGCATTCTGCCGAAAGACATATGTATATACGTATACTATATAAGCAATGCGTTTGATGATGGAATTTCACTATGACACCTTACTACTATAAACAAAACAGGCTGTGAATGAGTAAATCGCTACACTAAATACACTGGCTACTAATAACATAAAGCAAAGAGAAAAGTGAAGAAAGATGCAATTAGGGCGGGCGGAGGGGTCTAGTTGTTTATAATTTAAATCCAATAAAAACTGACATTGAATAACTTTTTTAAATTATAAATCTAAAGCGTTACGTTCACAACTGGGATAGATAGACAGGCCCCATTGCATCTTTGGATTAAAAAACTAGAAGAAAAATAATATCACTTAATCAGTGGCGACAGGAAGCTAGTACTAGTACCTCGACTCTGCAAATCCGTGACACAAAACGCTCACAAAGCTACTAAATGCAATGCAGTTCAAAAGCACGTTTACCACAAATAAAAGGTTCAGGAAACTGAGAAGGGAAAATGGACATTACGCGAGAAATCAAGGACGAAAACAGAAGTGCCATAATTTTGATCCTGTTCTGGTCAAAAACCAATACCTTATCTTAATTCAATGTGGAAATACTGAGAATTTCGAGCAAAGTCTGATCTTAAAATATGTAAGTACCAGAAAATTTTATTAATGATAGCAACAGAAACATAAAATTTCTTCGATTAACAGAAAGGGCAGTAGATAAAAAGCTTTAAATATTATATTAGTGTTTGACCAGTTTTTCCTTATAAGATTAGTTTTCACAGACTGTATAAGCAAATGGAGGCTAATTCACTACAGTTACCTTGGTGAATACATATTCTTGCGATGATAAGAATAATAGGAGGAGTGATTAGGGCGCCTGCATCAATAAACAATTGACAAGTTTTAGTGACTCACGAAGACCTGGTGTAAACCGCACATAAGCTTTGAAGGAAATTTTGAAATTTTAAATTTCACAAGTCGGATAATTAGTCGGGTCGCACATTGTTTTACCACTCAGTTCAATTTTAAATTTCACAACTCAACATTGTTTACTGGAAACGGGTCTACAGGAAAGTCAAACATACTCAAGTTTCTTACTACCCTCAATACTCAGAGAGTTCGGCGTGTCGTTCGCTTACAGAACTAAGAAAGCACCAAAAAGCGTGGCTTCAGAAAGCTGTGCTGTGCGTGCACTCATATTCAAATTTGATATATCGAAGATGCATCCGTCCTGCTACGGTCACAGAACGGATAAACAGTAATAGTCTATGTCTATGTCTACACTACAATATCTCTATTTCTACAACATTTTCAGCCTTAAAAAAGATATGGCAACAATTTCATTGCGTATCAGTCTATCTATACACGAACAACTGCGATACGTACTCCAGCAACAACAACGATAAAGCGCTAATCTATCTGACGGTAACGGATGCAACTTTCTGCACAACCATAGAATGGAACAGTGTGCCAAGTGATGATTTTTGTGTAGAGCCAGAAAAGGAACATGGATGAAAGATTCATACGTAATCAAAATTTCAAAATGTGAAAACCAGATATACCTTTCATGATGAGAATTTGGTCGGCTATTATAGAAGAGGGGTTCACTAGGGTCCTGGTTGTTATCCAAAGGCTCAGCAATTGAATCATGATAGGCACTTGATCTATAAGTAGCATAGAAAACACCATAAATACAGCTAGTTCAGACAACGAAATCACCAGGTTATGCAACACAGTTACTGGCTAAAACGCTGTAAACATTTATCAGTGTGCGTCATCAAGCTAGTGCGACTGTGTCGGCCGATGACCTGAGGCGAATTGAACAGAAGTAAATAGTTACAGCAAGAGTGCATAATTGCACTATATATAAGAAGATCTTCTAATATATAGTGCAATTATGCACTCTTGGTTACAGTGTATTTGGCATATGGCAGTCTTCTATTAAGTCGGCCTCTTGTCTTGAATATAGGCTATGATAGGAGTAGCCTGCTATCATTGTGGTACCCTGCTGACCAGCATTTCGCATCCGTACTGTTCAAAAAGGTAAAATTTAGGATCAAATGAAAAGAAACCCCTGCTGAATCAAGCAAAGCCAGTTCATAGAGCAATGAACCATTCCTAGGTGGACTCAGCGTTCAAAAGCGGCCTGGCAAAGGGGAAACGGAATTGGGTTTCGAAGCTTGGTAAAGTGATCAAGTGTTCTAACTAATTAAACAATTAAGTGCACTGAACAACTTTCATCATTGTGGAGGCCTCCCAAAGTAGACCAACAACGGTTGTAGTACAAGGGTTGGGTCGGTGACCAAGATATTTGAGCGAAAGGCTACATTTTTAGGATCAATTAAGAATGCATGTATGACACTTATTTACAATCTAAACTAGACAAGATAACAAAAATGCTCCTTCGTCGCACGTAAAATACATATGGGTCCCCAGGAGGCAGGTTGTACAATAGCAGAAGACAAGATCCACCCTGTAAAATACATATATATATATATGAGTGGAGTGGGGTTGTAAAAGAATGAAGACAAGCTGCAACCGCGAACCATATGGGCCTGCCCTATAACGAGGCTCATATTGGCGTTGTGATGATAATGATACTTTGACGACAAATTACAATTATGATCATTACATGCACTTATGATCAACTGTATTTAAACTTTATGCAATTTAACCAACTTGAAAAAAGCTGTATACGTGGTTGTTCAGAAAATCAAGTGCAGTGCCAATTAAACTTTAAACATTTAGTAAAACGGCTATATACTCGAAACAGACTTATTTCCTAAATCCTATTATATAATGTATTTTTATAAATATTATATTAACGCAAACGAACCAAGCAGGATTATAAATAACACATGACATGTGCATGTGATAGGCACTGGTGAGACCATTAGGTAACTTTGCAGGATGTATTTACACATGACATATATATACATGCACTAGCGTAGATACAGGGGGGGGCGGGGGGGAAGGGCGGCCGCCCCCCCCCCCGAAATGGTTTTGCCCCCCAGGAAAAAATTGGACAGCAGAAAAATTTTAAGCCCGCGCAAAGCCCGGGCGTTTAAATTTATCATAAAAAACAAAGAAATTGTACTGAAATGCTCCAAAAATTAGTGTATTTTGTACTTTATTGACAATTTTTCGCGCCTTCGGCGCGCGACTTCATTAATAGCATGCCATAATTAAGACCTTTACTAGTATAATTACATATTGCTTTGTAGTTTTGTTATTAGCTGAATTATTCCAAACATGATCTGCCTTAAACGGTGGATTTATGCTTAGAATACCCTGTTCATAATAGGAGCATCTTAAGTCTGAGTTTTCGTACGAGGTAGTAGAAGTGAAAAAATATATATAGCTAATTAAACTACAAAATTTTGTTTGAGAATTGATAACATACAATATAATGAATTCAATGTTTGAATAGCGTTTTAATGGCAAAATAGAAAAATTTTCCCAACTTCTGGTGGGCTCCGCCCCCCAGAACCTCCCGTTGTGGGTTTTTGCGTGCCGCTTTTGGCTATGAACCTTAGAAAACTTACAGCAGATGTAGTGTGCATATACAATTATTTACCGACAAAATTAAAAAAATTACCTACCCCCCAGTCTTCGGCCCAAACCGCCCCCTTGAAATTTTTCTGTACCTACGCTACTGTATACATGTTGTATATATATATAATATGTACTGTACAGATAAATAGAAAGGTAAAAACTCTGATACAGATTGATGTTAGGCTGGGTTTATTTTACTGGGGGGGGGCGGGGGGGCGCCCCCCCCACTTTTTGGGTCCCCCCCCACTCGAGCACCTCCCCCCACTCGTTCCCCCCCACTTTTTTGGGCTTCCCCCCCCCACTCACTATAGGGTGCCCAGAAAATGCCAAATTTTTAGGATTTTTGGTCAAAATTTTCAAAAATTTTCCGGCTTCGCCGGAATTTTTTGGTCAAAAATCGTCTTTTTTGGTGCTAAAACACTATTTTTGAGCACTTTTAAGCTTAGTTATAGCAGTATATGTAGAAAACAGGCTTTTTATACGGTATTTTTGGCATTTTTTGCCCATTTTATCCCCCCCCCCACTTTTCGACCTCCCCCCCCCCACTTTTTTCGCCTAAAGTAAACCCAGTTAGGTACGCCAATATGAGCCTCGTTATAGGGCAGGCTCATATGGTTCGCGGTTGCAGCTTGTCTTCATTCTTTTACAACCCCACTCCACTCATATATATGTATTTTACAGGGTGGATCTTGTCTTCTGCTATTGTACAACCTGCCTCCTGGGGACTCATGTATTTTACATGCGACGAAGGAGCATTTTTGTTATCTTGTCTTCAGTTCTTTTACATGCTCCATTGGTATCTTGTCTTCAATTCCTGTACATAAGCTCTTACATAAGCCTTTAAGTAAGCTTTTAAATAAGCAAATTTGACCACTTTTGAAAAATTTGATTTTTGACCCAAAATCGCCTAAGTCCCCACCCCACCCCACCACAGCACTCTACAGCCACTTTGAGCATGCAGTTCTATGACAAAAGTTGCTCAGCTCGCTTAGGGCTTTCATTTGGTACCAAATTTGACCACTTTTGAAAAATTTTATTTTTGACCACCTGTCACTTTACCCGACCTGACCCCCATACCATCAAGTGGAACCAGCCCAGAAAAATGAGTGGGTCGTAGAGCAAAATGGACACCGGAAATGAGCTGGGCGCACTAGAAAACCCCTATGGACAAAGTTTTGAGAGGCTAAGTACAGTCCTATATGGTGTTCCCGGAAGTCGGTACTGACCGGACCCTCCAGACGGCAAAGTGGAATCAGCCCAGCAAAATGAGTGGGTCGTAGAGCAAAACAGACACCGGGAATGAGCTGGGCGCACCAGAAAACGCCTATAGACAAAGTTTTGAGAGGCCAGGTAAAGCCTACTATGGACCTTCAGGAATTGGTTTCCGACCTGACCCCTCAGACGGTCAAGTGGAACCAGCCCAGCAACTTGCGTGAATCGGGCAGCAAAACTGATGGCGGGAATAGATTCTCCGTCTGCAAAACCTTTATATGCAAGATTTGAGAAGTCTATCTTGAAAAATAAGCGAAAAAACTAAGTTCACAGTCGACCCCAAAATTCACCAAGTTTGGCGGGCCAGTACCCAAAAATGATGCAACTTATCGGAAAACGAATTCAAGATTTTACAACCCCAATATGTCTAGTATTACGCCAAATAATTAGTTTAGCCCCATAATATAGCGCAATCTGACTTATTACGGCTAATGTTAAGCATACTTTTATGTCATTTTAGCGTTTGGACCGAGTTTTGCCCCCCGGCAAAATTTTTCTGCCCCCGGGAAGCATAAATACTAGCCTATCTGTTTATTTTCGTTGCGTACTCCAAGAATACATATGGTTTTCACAGGCAAAAATTTTTCTATATGTAGCTATTACGCCTACAAAACCCCCTTATGAGACAACAAATCAGAGAAACCGGAAAAAACATCTCTCGTAAGCGATTTTTGGGGTAACTTTTTAACGGAAAGTGGTACGGGGATGAAACTTCACAAACATACTAAACTCGACACGTACAATTTTTTGCGCACATAATCTGCGCAGGATCTGCGCAGCCTCTGCGCAGCCTTGTTTTTACACGATCATTTGACCTTAAGCACTCATACGTATTATAGGGGTCGCTACCGCGACCCCTATGATAAATTATATTTCTAAAAATATCTTATCTTTTGCGGAACCACGCTCTGCATGCTAAGGCGCCTCCCCCGCTAAGTCATGCTTCCCTACATAACTTCAGCACCCATACGAAAAAGTACCCTCCTATGCATTTGCTCACTGAAGTGTGTTGAAGCTGGAAAGCACAAGCACAACAAGGAACAACAAAAACACAAACTACAGAATTGCTTACTTAGGCGTGCTGCGAAAACTCTCACGCTTAAACTGTGCATTGCGAGAGTTAAGGCTTTCTTCACGACTCAGACTGGGCGAAAAACGATCCACATCGTAGGGCAGAGGGCTGGGCAACTCATCCCGGTTCTGATAGGGAGACCTGGACCGGGCTCCACTTCTGGACGAAGGGGGCCGACGGCAGTCATAGGGGGAACGAGGTCGATTGGCCGGGGATGGAGGAGTCCTAGGAAGGGAAGGTTCTCGATCGTAAGGCACAACAGGATAGGGCGGCTCCCCTTCATGCTGGCTTTCGCCTGATTCCAGCTGGTATTCTTCTTCCTCTTCGTAGCTGGCCTGAAAAAGCCAACATAAAAATAGGAATCCTCAAACAAAAACAAATATTATACGTATACCTATGTAAGATAAAATCTATAATAGACTGTCCTAACGGTCGTAACAACACTGCCAGATTCATCTAGCCACGCAAAGATATGACGAAAAAAAGACGATGTAAAGAAGAATGGAACGTTTCCATTAATTTTATCGCCCAAAATTTTGTCAGCTTGTGGGAGGCACTTGCTTCCTTCAAATTCAATTTTCTTTTCGAATCCTGATTTTTTTATTACTAACGTTGCACAAACGACAGTTGGGGTCAAAGCGCTGAATTTAAACATTCAAAGATTAGCTAAGATTGGATCACAATGAACTGAATAATCTGGGCTAATTCTATTGGGGCAACATAAACGACCTTCCCCTCAGAATACGCCCTCCACGAAACCACAGGATATCATTAGGTGTCAAACTTTGCCTTGAGAATCCACTGAGACAGAAAAAGTTGCAACAATTTTCCGAGTTCGACGGGTTTGAGATTTTTATTCAAGTTCTGTCGTTTGAGCACCAACCAAATCATTTTGCGAGATTTGGTGCTCAAACTAACTATTTTGGAATAAAAATCCACTTTTGCAGTAAATGACAGAATAGTAGCGCAAATTTTTAGCAGTTTTAGTGAAAATTTTGCAAGATTCGATGTCCCTAGAGTTTCGGAGGATGGGGGGAAGCCACGTCCACACATCAAGAAAACATTGCTACAAGAAAACATAAGCCCAGATCATGGAGAAGACTGGCCATTTTAAGGTTTCGCCCTATCCCCCTCGGGAGGGGGAAGTGTGGGGGGGGAGGAGCTTCCGAAAAGTGGGAGGGCGAGCCCAAGGTATGAATACACCTAAATTTTTAGCGAAAAATTAGCATTTTTAAGGTATATGCAAACGCAAAAAACTAGCTGTTTTTAAGCTAAAAATTAACTTTTAAGTTCATAATTTAGGTAAAAATTGAGAAAATGTTTGAAAACATGACCTCAAAAACTTAATTTTTGGACACTTTTGGGCTTTTGGGGATTTCCGGGCTCTGGCCTATTCCCAGGAAAAAATTTCTGGGGGGAAGGGGAAGTCTGGGGGGGTCCTACCCCCACGAGATCTGGGGTGGAAACAGATTTACGAAGTCTGGGTGAGCCGGCAGGCCCTAATCCTGGAGGGGGCGATTCTGGGGGGGGGACAGACAAAGCCTGGGAGGGGGAACCGATTTCTGGAGGAGGGGCCTGTAGGAAAAGATGGCTGGATGCCTGGAAACTTGATAACTGCTCCATTTTAGCGAAACAGAACACATATGCAACACTACTTCCTCATACTCAACAGCTTACTCTAGAACAAACATATACCTGCGGTGTGGGCCTATAGCTTGGACTGGTATCAAGATGATTACGATAAGGGTGGAGCTGACTACCAAACTGAGTTATGGAAGAGTTGGGATGATGAACTGGAAAGGAAACGTCCGATGTGTAGTCGCTGTCTTCGGAAATACCAGCTAAAACAATAAGATAATATACTATAAACAAAAACTGATGCTAACACATATTTACATAGCAAATATATAACTGAAAAGAAAAATAAACAACTGAAGCACTAAAACAAATGTCCAACAAGTCCACGTTTTGTCAATTGCTACTTACAGCAAGCCTCCAGCTCTCGATTACTGCTACTGTCCTGAGAGCGCGCACTGGAACGTGAGAGTGCTACAAATAATAAAATACTATGACCAAAATAAAAATGTGCTCAAAACGCTCAAATAAAGCTTTGTATTTACAAGTTTATTTAGTTACTAGAAATAAAGAAATAAAAGAAATGGGAAGTAAAGTATTGAAATTACTTGAAAATTGTTAATAGAAACAAAAACAAAATCCTGGCGATCAGTTCGAACCGAAAAACAAATCTAGCCATGCCTTCTGGAAAAAGGAAAAACTAAAAACTTTGAGCAGACAGGAAAATGGCCACGAAGTTAAACAGGCAGATTTAATAAAAGTCGTTAATGCAAAAGCAGTAAGCAAATCACTGAATTAAGAAAAGTACACACAAACATGTACTGAACAAGGATCTTGCGTAAGAAGCAGCAACTTAATGTATTCGGTAAACTGATTAAATTCGAACTCAGAAACCCTGAGGTCCATTTCAGGATATATAATCCTTTAGTGTCAAAAACCGTCAAAAGCATATGTCTACCTTGAACAAGACGCAGCTGTTTCTGATTTAGAAAGCATGTGCAAGTAGGGCAGTGGGGCTTTGGTTCAGGAATGTCCGGAATTTCGGGAACAAGTGTGACCAATCCCGAGTCTTGGATAATTGTATCACGAAAGCTCGTAACGGAGGAGGGTTTGCGATAAATTGCTGGCTCAACACCTTCCAAAGATTCCAGCTCCAACAAACTGGGATCCCGCTTACGTCGGCGTTTCGCACTGGGATCGCGCAATATGCAAATAAGCGGACAGGCTGAGGCAATGTTACTTCGAGCAAAGGTTATAATAGCCGTTATCATTAATTTAAAAATGTAAGTATATACTACTACTACTTTCTAAGTAAACAGTAAGATAGATCCACCAATACCCGTAAGAGATGGCTGTTGTGTATACTTTTTGTTTGCTAAAAAATCAGCCAATAAAAACAAAACAATTCGATGACATAAGTTGATTCAATCTAGCTTTACTGAACAAAAATATATGGGAATGTAGAGAAAACAAAGAAAACTGGAAAGGATTTAAGCAAGCAAACCTAACTATACAGATAGATGCATAGACTACGCTACACGATTTCTCTGATAGGATTAGCTTAGTTATGGAACTAGGAAACATCGTCAACCTGTACGAGTCAGAATAAGAAAACAGTTTGCATATTATCAATTTTAACCAGAAATCAAGACTTACAAGAACACAGATTTATACATTGACTACTAAAGTTAAACCTAGGAAGGGTTTTAGGGGCTTTTAGTGTTTGTGGAAATGCAACACATAAACAACCTAGCTGGGCATTTGCAACGTCATGGTACTTCCTGGATCAGTTAAATCAGTAGCAATTCACACGAAGTCATATAAATACAATAGAAGAGTTGCAAAATATGGAACTACGTACTAAAAAAGAAACTGCACAACACGGCGTAGCCATTAACATTATGGCTAACAGAAATGTAGAAGTGACAAGGTTCGTGCAGGTTGTTCTATACAGACTTTCCTGGAAACTCGAACCATCACCTTTTCGACCACCTACACAACCTTTCTAGTGTCAAAAGTCTAATTAGTAAAGTTAGGAGAACATTTTGAGTAGAACGGAGTTGGACCCTTGATCAGATTACGTGATTGCATTTACAAAACTTTGAATATTAGTATGATAGGGTACATTTTCAACAAAAACAGAAGGAAAATGAGACAGGCTAGGTTGCTACCGAGAGACAGTTTCTCACAAATTAAATCTCAGGTGACCAAAACCAGCAACACTTGTCGAAATGTCTATATGACTGGCTATCATGAAATGGCTCTTGGATTTATTAAGATTTATAAGACGACTGCAATGGCCGGCCTATTTGCTACAGAGAAAAAGGCCAATGTACGTATCGTTTATTCCAAGTTGCAAACAAAAGATACATTGAAGATTGTACCAATCATTTAACCTAATGCACAGTATTTCCTCCATAAACATACTTTACAATATTTATTAGCGTCCATAGAAAAGAAAACACACCGTAAACAAGGCACGGTAAAATCAATAATCAAAAAAATCTTCCTATGAAAGTGCTTAATAAAATATGATTTGACTAAAAACAATATGATTTTGTACAATATTCAAAGAATTAAACCCAGTCAGACAAATTTGAAGTCTACTCAAGACCTTTTTCCTGTACTAAGGGCCTGACTGCTTTCTAAAGCACTATATACATGAGAAATATGTGAACTATGAATTATGATAGCATCAAAAATTAGTGCAATCCTAAAGCTTTATATTAATGACTTTATTTGATGGCTGAGATATTATTAATCATGTTTGCTATATGGTTTTAGAAGTTTTATAGCATGCCGACACCGTGCTATTATGTGAACTGAGTAACCTGCAATACATCTTTCTCGCTCTCTTATCAATTCAATTATATCATCAATCCAGGATTGTTAAAGATGTGATATCAGGTACAGCTATTGGTAGCTATACATTTTGAGGTATTGTGAGGTACACATAAAAGAGCAGGAACTAATTGAATACGCATTTATTGCGGCTATTGGACCGAAGTTTTAAATACCCATGTACACCGTTACACTATATCTATTAAGAATAAGATTAATTCCAAGAAATTAATTTTTAAGGTGCTGGTATCGCTTTGTGTAAATTTGACCCTATAGGGTTAATTCTTTATGGAAGTGGATGAAACTTTTCAAATATACTATTTCGGTGCTCTTTAACATTGTAGGACCAGTCCCGCATTTTTAGGTGCAAAGATAAGAAATTTTTGGTTTTTGCCATTATTCTCTCAGCCCATAGTCGAGACACCAGATTGGTTGGTATGGCTGGAAAGAGGGCGCAAAAATGAACATTTTTGCTTTTACAACTTTTGAGCTATCTCTAATGGTTAAGTCATTATAAGCAAAAAACGATTTTTTGGGTCCAAAAATGGACGTTTTCGAGAAAATCAGTTTTTTCAAAATTACGGCCAAATCGTACGGACAATTTTGTTTTTTTATACTCGATCGATACACAGTCTCATTGCACATTTTATCAATGCCTATTAGCCGGAGTTTGTTGCTCTAAGCTAGAGATTTGGTCGAAAAACCATTTTGGCAAAACTGCGATCATTTTGTTTTGAACATCGATTTCTCAAAAACTACCCAATGGATTCGCGTGAGTTTTGGCAAAATGAGAATTCGCACTATTGCGGAGGGACATTTTTCTTCGTTTGAGTTAAAACATCTCCAGTTGCGAGAAAACTCAATGCAAAGTTGCGAAATTTCGTGTCACCGCACATTTAATGGATTTTCTTGACTGTTAAGACCTGCTAAGACAAATCCAAAAAAATGTCCCTCGGCCCACATGTCCTTTATAGGACAGCACAAGAAAAAATTTTGGCTGATTCCACAGTTTTGAGAAATCGATGTTCAAAAATTTTTGGTCTATACTCAGCATGTCAGATGTCACTATGTCAGAACATTTTCGCTATTTTTTGAGGATTTTTATTTGTTTCTTACTCTCATGAGAATCTGCAGATTATAAGCTTTAAAATGATGTATAAAGCTCTTTCCAACTCATAAAATTGCGAAACTTATGGCGTTTCAAAAAATACCCACAAAAGCACTGCACAAAACGATACCAGCACCTTAAAGCACGACTTTAGAATATCTGCCCATTACTTGCTTTAGAATATCTCTACAGAAGCTGAGAAAACGTGTTCACGAAGAAAAATATGTTATATTAAGCACTTTTCATAACATAATTGTTAGAAATAACAAAAATCCATGATTTGGTTATTTGGTTCTTCGCATATGAGAAAAATGTCTTCTATAAAACCATGACAAACGGATGTGAAAAAGGCAAATCCTATTTGAAGTACAAGGCTAACCCAGTGCAGAACAGCTGAATGAAAGCCCAGCCTAATTAGGGACTTACACAATTTAATTATCGAGAATACTGATATGTTTGGCACAGACTCACTCATATCAAGGGGATTGAAAGCAGAACCAAAAGGAATTTATGATGAACCATCATCAGAGTTCGCCAGCAGAAATTCAGCAAATCCTTACGGCTCAAGAATATCCAGAACTACTACTTTTAAATATCTAAGCACGACTGAAAACGTTTAAAAAAGTTGACCACGCTTGCACTGAGGTAAATATATGGCAAAATACAGCAGAAAAGATGCAGATTCGGCACTCAGCTCAGTGCCAGAAAACCCTTACATAAAATATGAAATTTTTGAGACTTCTAGCTTCAACAATGACGATATTTCGATGTGCCGTATGGGCAATTGGAGACGGAATAAAATGTTAGAAAGGAGATTTGTTATCTTTGGTGTGTACATAATCAATGCAGACGAATGTGAATCACTCAGTTGTTAAGGGGGGGCACGAACGGTTTTGCCCAACTTCTTCAGAGAGACCTACCTTTTGGCATATGATTAGCTAACATATCAAGGTTAAATAGTCCGTAGTGGGCATTATTATATCTAACACACATCGAATCTGGCACTACGTCAAAGTCGAAATTTTGGTGCGGAAATTGGGTTTTTTGAAAAAGCTTTTCTGAATTCTGGTGGATTAACGGTTTGACCAATTCTGAAACTTTTTGCCACAAATGTTAACTGTTACTAGTGCTAAATATTAAAAGTATTCCGGCTTTCGAGCGTCGCTTCCTTCTTCAGCTATAACAGCTCAAAGTTTGAAATTTGACAAAAAGTTGCTATGTGACCGTGCGCCGTTTTCGATCTAATAAAATTGACAGCCCCTAGCCTACCCCAGCTTTTTACCAAATATTAGGCTCTAATAGGGGCAAACTGTCTGTGAGTTTCGAGGGTTTGGGTTTTCTGGTTTGTTTGCTAGCAAAGTTTTTGTTAAGAAATGACCCTTATTTTTAGGCCTGAAAAGCTAGCTAAGCGCAGTAAAAATGGGGTCAAAAAATTTTTTGTATCCGATTTTGCCGAAAAGGTACTAATATATAGGGGTTATTTGACCTGCTGAATTCGAATATGAAATCCGTTTTTCGATATGACGCTTCCTTCGTTCAGTATGCGCTTACAACTGTCTTAGAGCTTTTTGGAGCGATCGCCATCCATACTTCAAGAAATCAATCTAGCATTTCTAAATACTGAAGCTAGGTTTAGTGACCTAGCTTTCTGCACATCTTGGTACACTCACTGGCCTGTAATGCGCAAGGTTTCAGCCGAGTCTGCCACAGTAGTTTGGAGTAATTGACTCACATCTTCGAAATGGCACGAACAGCGACAATATCGATTATGTAATCTAGCACTGCGAACACAGGGATTAACGAAATGACGACATTTTTACAAAAGTTAAAACAGATACTTGGAGTACTAATTGGAGCAAAGTTGGGCTCCTTTGATAAACCAGAGCTCATTAGACGTTAGTTAATCTCCACCAGTATAGACCTACAACACCCAATTTGTCGTACTTTGATTGTATCGCACAGAAAAGTATACACTGATCTAAGGATTATTTTACACGATATCAAAGCGCTATATGCCAGTACTATTTCTGGAAAATTTGGGTACCGTACCTTGTGCATAGCGATCAGGGCGAGGCAAAGTTTGTGTACGTGTTATGTCGAGCTTTGGACCGACAACACCAACTTCTGATAGCTCCACAGGACGCTACGCTGCATGGAATTCTTTCAAACTTTAAACTATTTTATACTAAACCTAATACTATTATATGGCAAAAGACTAGCTAGCTTTTCCAACATCGAACTTTTAGTGAAATTCGTAGCCCACCCCCATAAATTTTGAAAAACTACCCTGTTAAAAGCTATATACACCTAAAGAGATCTCAAAAGTGGAAACGAAGGATTTTCCATCAAGCCCATACCAAGCGACCAATGGCTTGTCAAAGTAGAAAAGGCTTTGGTTTTGGCAAAGGTCAAAGAATTTCAAAAATCGAAAAAAGCTTATAAATTATTGAATACGCACATGACTGACTTTCTTTGTTGTTGTGCCATCCAGGCGCGTAGCCAGGGGGGGGATTCCCCCCCGAAATTGTGTTGCCCCCAGGAATTTTTTCCTGCCATGTGTAAAACACCCATTTTTCAACAAATTTTCGCGCCTTCGGCGCCAAATAAGTGTATTATTATACCATTATAATACGTGTTTCGCACTAAAAAATGAGTACCAATTACCCTATTTGGTGTACTTTGACCACCTTCTGCATCAGTTGGGTGCACGAACACTGCGCCTTAAATATTATTGTAATTTCAACGAATGTTCTGTAAAAATTCCACGAAGGTCACGAAATAGAAAAGTTTCTCAGCTTCTGGGGGGTTCCGCCCCCCCCCCCCCCAGACCCCCCGAAAAAATTTTGCATTCCCCCACCCCGAAATTTTTTTCTGGCTACGCTAGTGGTGCCATTCATCCATTTTCAGACGGGATAAAGTTGCAGAAAAAATTTTTAGCTCACACATTCAGGTGAAAACCTGGATAAATTTCTGAAAATGTTCAAAATTTTAACTTTTATGAATATATATCTCTCGAAAATATATTTCACTGGCCGGTGTCGTATATTATTTTGTTACCTATGCTAAAATGCCCGTTAAGCTTCCTCAGGTACAGAGAAGGCCCGTTATTTTTGCAGTCTCGTTATTTTTAGTTGCGAAGGATAGCTTTTGCAAAGACAATTATTTTGATAATGGGTAATTATGTATGGAGGTAATTATTGTGGTAATTTTGCTAATGGTAATTAACACTTGAAATTAACATAGGAAATCTTCAAATTTAATCAAAACCTATCATGTCGTATATCAATCAAAAGCTCTTGACGAGGCAAATTCAGTGGTGACGGAATTAGTTGAATTAGAAGTCCCGGCTGGACATCAAAAATCAATCCGTGCAAGCCGCAGCTACGAATGTCAAACACATATCTTCATTTTTCTTCTGCCGCTAGATGCATACAAGCAACCAACTGAAAAGGTACAAAGCCATCAGAATAAGATAATGCGTATTGGCACGAAAGAAGGGAATAGGAAAAATGAGGATACGAGAGACACGGAAAACAAGATGATCTTAGGACAAGCCAAAGCTGAAGTAGAAGACGAAGAAGAGATGCTGTCGAAAAAATAATTATCACAAAAGACTCTTAATGCATTTGATTTGACAGGTTTTGGCGTGAATACAAGAGAAGGGTTCGTTCCTCTGCGGTCAGTAGTAGTGATGTGGATCGGATCGGATCGGCAGCCAAAATCACCTACCGATCCGATCCGGCAAATAGTCAGCGATCCGATCCGATCCGATCCGATCCAGCCCCGGATCGGGCCGATCCGATCCGATCCGACCATAATTTTAATTTTCAATTGTAGACACTTAAATTGCTATATTTTCCGATTTCCCAGTATTTTGCAAAACTCTTAATCAAACTTCGCATCTGAATCTTATTGAATAATTCTGAAAGTCAGTATCAGAAACTGTAGCTGCAGAATGATGTGTAGTCACCTTTGAAAAATAACGATTTGTTTTGTTTTGGTAGTTTAATATCTAGTGAGCACTGCTCAAAAGACATTGAGAAGTGATATAACTATACAAAGATAAGATGAAATTGAAGAAGCTAGGGTGTAAGAAAACAAAACATGTGCGTACAAACTTTGGTCATATTTATAAGCAAGCAATGCATAATATGTTTTAATATCGTTCGGAATTGGAGATGACATGGAAAATCCGGAATCCCGGGTTTTATTCACGGAAAACCTACATATTCTAAGGTTTGCTAAAATTTATGCACATCGAAGGTTTAGTTTTCGTGATCAACTAGATTTGATTCCGCGGCATATTTTTGCACTTACAACCTTTTCAACCAAAGTGCACACAATTTTCGGAATTTTCGGTTTTTCAAAATTTCCGGAATTTAAATATTCTAATGCTCACGATATAGTTATCATTTAAAAGCTCTTGACAATCTGAACACGTTTAATTATACGTCATTTCCCAAAATGCACGCGATTCCCAAATTCACGAAAACAAGATTTTTTCAGATTTAAATGTTTTCCATCACCAACAGTTATGGAGCTAATGGTCTTGACTCGAAATTTTTTGACCAGGTGAACAACCTTTAAAATACAAATAGATCCCGTAAATGCGCCCTGTTCCCGGAACTCACAAAAACTTCCATTTATGATTAGTGAACTCGAGAAATTGAAACATTTTCAGGTATTGGTTCCAGCTCATAATTAGCTTTTAAATAATACCCTATCATTCAAATACAAGTGCAAAAATATGCACCTGGAACAGCTGTATTCGATCATGGATACAAAATTTTGAATGTTGTAAAATTTTGGAGAAATTAAAATTTATTTTATTAAAATTTATAAAAATTAAATAAGTATTATTAAATATTAAATATTTTCCGTGGTTTAATCCCGATATGTAGGCTGTTCTTAATCTCCAGTTCAGGGCGATTCTAAAAATATATATTGTTGGGGCTTGCTCTGAAGGCATAAGTTCGCAATAAACGACACCGATGTTTTCTTTCACACACAATTTTGGTCTTACAATAACAATAGCAATAACAATAGGATTTTGGATACTTTCCACTATTGTGCCAACGCACTTGGGCAAAAAATTTTCCTTCCAATTTCGGACAACGTTCCTATTAGTTGAGCGCTTTTAATCATATCAGAATAAGTCATCCTCAGCAGTCAGCGGTACTGACTTTAAAAAGCGGAACAGACTGTCCAAAAATTAATCAGCAGCAAGTTTTAGAGAACAATTCCATTTGACTCTTATATATATACATTTAAAAATTTATTTATCCAGAGAGAGAACATAAAACAAAAACACAACAGGAATTTCAGCGTTTGAACAAAATTCAGGAAAGATTTTAAAAAATTTCTTCGAGAAAATTTGCAATTTTGTAAAAAATTGGTATAAATTTTCAAAATTTGCCACTCATTTGCCGGATTGACGATCCCTAAAAATAAAGCCGATCCGATCCGGCCGATCGGATCCGAAATTTTGTCGATCCGATCCGATCCGATCCGACCCCGGATCGGTCGATCCGATCCGATCCGCCGATCCGATCCACATCACTAGTCAGTAGTCTGGCAAAGTTAACACTAAGGATGAAAATGTTATAAAACAGGAGAAAAAAGAAAATGAGCCAAATAGGATTCCTGCTTGCTTAACAGGGACATTAACAGGTATATATACCTATGTATGCTGAACCCTGCAAAGAAGCCAAGGCAGATAGTTTTGCAGTCTTTTAGTTCACATATGTCATCGATAAAATGCTTGATGATGCAAGCAAAGTGCACATGGATGCTAAATATGAGTACTGTTTGACAAAACAAAACACCTTTGAGCTTAATGACAGAACTTACGGGACAGGAGTGGGATTTTTCTGGAATTGTGGAAAAATTATTTTTGCCGCTTTTTTTCATTTTCCATGTTCCCGTTTATTTCGATAGCCAAAAAGACTTCAATCTACTTCTGTCTGGAGTGCTAGAAATGACCGCATTTTAAAGAGTTTAAGCGTCCATAACTACTTTATTTTAGGCTATATATAAAATATAAATAATAAAGCCTGACTAATTTAAAGGATTTCCTGAATTTTCAAAAACTTTGAAATGAAAAATTCCAATTTGTACTGCTGAGATTTTTACATTTTCCGAACGTATCGGAAAAAACAAGCGAGTTTTTTCCGAGAGGTGCGGAAAAAAGGAGAAACGGTAAAGCTGGTTCCCAGTAGTTTTTTCCGGTGCTCATCCTTGTTACGGAGTGACTGTGACACCAATAAAAAATTAACTTTCTGAATATTAAAACCACATTAAGAGTAACTGCGAAGGATCAAGATTGTATATGAACACTTGAAGCTTACTATTCGTGAAAATACTTGCACTGATAACTGACCCACGGAAAAAATTTTAAGTTCGTGCTAAAATAATTTGGAGGTGTAATAGTTTCGATAATTTTATGGCAAAACACTTAAAATCTGATCTTCATTGGAATTCCAGAGACTGGAGTGATATTTTCTGGGTAGAGGGTGGAGCGGCAGAGATAATCGATAGCACAATTTTTTGTTTTTACCATGGTTTATCCGAAAGCCACTCCATGTAGAAATACCTACACTCAAAGTAGTTTGAATTCTTGGAGCAAAAGAAATTCTTGATTTACAATACGCACTTAGGCAAACCCAGGTGCAAAATCTTTTCGAGCTTCATGCGAAATTCAGCCAACCTGGAAAGGATTAGGTATATATTTGAGGGGAAAACTCAAGAATACGGCCGCTCCCAATTATACTTACAAGGGGGACCGACCTAGGAGGTTTTTGCTATATATAACACAAAAGATTACGTAGTTCTAATCTCATACAAATCAAATCGAAGCATTTAACGAAGGAGAATAAAATATATAGAACAGATTCCATACATTTAAAATTCAAACAGAAAGAATAAAATAGAAACAAAAACAAAAATGTATTTATAACAGTTCGTAATGTATTTTTACAATTGAAATAAATTTAGAATATTAGGAAGCAACGTGGTCCCTAGACAGAGAAAGGTCGACACAAATTTAAAACACAGTGAATAAGATATTAGAGTGTAGAACAAATTTTCTGTGGAACATACATAACTTAACATATTATAAGCTACAGACAGAAACCCCTTAGACTCTAAATCTAAATGCAGATCAGTGATAACAAAATTATTCGGCATCCTTCATTTAGAATATGCGCTGTTAAAGCAGAAAAGAGACGACGAGAACAAAGCTGAATATTTGGAGACTCAAGAAGGGGTAAGGTACAAAAGTGATTCCAAGAAAGTTGGATAATATAAACAGCATTCGATGAAAAATATGAAGACATAGACATGAAGCGAGACATGAATTGATACTGAATTAAGCCAATTCAATATAGGGGGAAAGCAAGAGTTTCTGGATGAACAAATAAGTTCATTTACTAAGTACGAATGCTTACTTACCTGGATAGGTCGGCCTAAGTATGTTACCAAAACCACAAACGAAAATCTCACTTAAACCATACACACTCGAATCTTTCACAAGAAGTTTTATCATCATACATAGACGTAGTGGATTTATTAACAAGACAATTAAATGGATGAGAACCTACTGTTTAGTAAGGAGGCGGGGCGAGGCGGGGTAAAAGAGTAACTTTATCACTGAGCACTGAATTCGATTTACCCATAGGTTGGGTGAAAATTTAAAAACTAGTGAAAGACGTACAAAGTACGAATTGAAACGTGAGAAAATTGAGACGCTTATTACAATTAATTACAAATCGAAATGACGCAGAAACTACTGAGTAATATTGTCAATTAGAATGAAACAACACCATCGAGTTTTCCTAGAAAGAACTGGAACTGTAAATAGCTCAGCAAATCACTGCAAGGTGTTGAGTGTAACTTGCAATGTCAAAGCAGAAGATTGTTAACGAGGACTAGCAGAGCTATATACCAGCATTTGTCAACCCAAAAGGATAGAGTAAAAAGGCTAGTGATACGTGAGCTAAAGGTACGAAGGCAGAGAAGGGACAGGCTTTAACTCAACTCAAAGTATGGTACGAACTGCGCATGGGTAAAAGAGTGGCATTCAAGGAACACCGGCAGCACCAGCCAATTACAGAGGAAGTCACATAGCAACCAAACAAGAGATATTAAACAAAAACCAGTGCGCTTCAAATCATACACTGAGGAGGCCTAAGCCCAGTCGGCACAGAAATCAATATTCAAGATCCACACCTGATCAGCCAGCCGAGGCCAAAGTAACTTGCAAGATAAATAACGAGAAAATAAATAATGACATTCCGGTAACACTTAGAAGCTATGCAACTCATGAGCTTAGAAGAGCATATAAACATATATTGCTTACTGTGACAGAATGTCTGAAGATTGAGCTTTCTTCCTGTCACCTAAAATACCTAACAGCAAAGTAACGAAATATATATACATAGTCCGTCCAATCATAGGTCAGCTGTTGTACTTGAGGGAGAACTCATCAAAAACTTCAGAAAGCTCCGAATGTCTGCAACTGAAAAGGCAGCAGAATTTACAGTCAACTTTCCTTCCTCTTTCTTCCATAACCCTCTTGCAGATGAGAAGACACGTCCATGGAAATGCAAATTGGTACCTGGCACAAACAGTAACAGTAAAGCTATAAATAAGAAGATGACTAAAAATACGAGACTCTCACCAAAGCTCACACCAGGGATTATTAGTCAAGTGGAATTCCTGGACGAAGCAGAAGAAGCAACATACCCTGTCGACAACCATCCTCTATCATTCAACTAAACGTCAGGGCCAGCCAGACGGATCGGACTAATCCAGAAAATCCATTATCAACCTGGATGATTTTCATGAAAAAATTCAAAAATCACCTTCAATGCAAACTTAGTTAATCCTAGGATCAATTTTGAGGTCCAGCAGTTTTTGCGATCAATCCTATACGTTTAGAACTTCCCTATAGAGGTATGACCACGAAAAGTGGTCAAGCTAACACAGGAAGGTAAATTACGTATTGCTGCCTGAAAAGCAATGATCTGCAGCAAAAACTGAAATTGTTGCAAAAACACTTTATTTTTCAGGAACAAATAAATTAAAACTCAGCTAAATAAGACGAAAAACAGATGAGACTTACATAACAACATCTTGACTCATTCATTCCAGTATAGCTCAAGATCTTGATCGCTCAGTACATCCCAAGATAATTTTATGAAGAAAGAGCCCTTGACGTTGGCTAATTCATCAAAATACGGAACAATTTAGGAAAGATAGCAATCACTTAATTCAGGCCATAATTGACGTGGATTAAAAGAAAAGAAACAAGAGGAAATGTCGGGATGTTTTCAAAAACTTGTTCCTTTTATATTAGACATTATGTAATGTTAAGCAGGAGCTACTTGAACGAAAACGGCGCTGGTATACAAATACAATCTGATAGCAGCGGCGTGTATAATGCCAAACTAAGTTGTACAGAAAGCTGACAGGATGACCAATTAAAGGCGAC
>JASAND010002489.1:0-10839 GCA_030248195.1 Trissonchulus latispiculum
GTAGCTTTGTATTTTTGCTCTGGCTGGATTCCTCTTGATATACTTGAGTTAATCAAAAAATCAAAAATCAAAATTCAAAAAACAAAATTCAAAATCAAAAAACCAAAAAATCTGAACGCCATATGCATGTATATGTAGCTTCCCGCAGCAACCAAACTATTAAATTCTGTAAGGAGTATGCTTAAATCAAAAGATTATGGACTCTTGCTATTACATATAAATTTCACCCTGACCGCATCAATGCCTTATGAAAAAATGGAAGCTTTGAAGCACAGCTTTTTAACATTTCTGAAACCAATCTGAAAACAGAAGATTCTGGTTGTTACCTGCTGGGAAGGAGGTCATCATGTCATAAATCATTATGAGGGATAATTACAGGGTTATATTGTGGTCTACGAGGTGCTAATAGACAAGAATTTCAGTAATCTGAACAAGTATCGCAATTGCATCGATCTAAAGGGTGAGTTTTTAATGTCTAATTATTTTTATTTTATTTTGCAATATCACTCAGATTTTGTATTTAGGTACAAGAATGGCTCTATATAGAAGTTATGGTAATATTACCATCGGTAGATCCCGCTCTACCTCTCAGGACCGCAGTGGATCAAGACGACGCGACCCGAGTCCCAGCATTTTCCCTTTGGGAAGATCCTCATCACAAGTCTTTTCAACCAGCCGAGGTCAGCCTCCGGCTGTGTGGGAACGTCGAACGCCCTACAGCAGTTCCCCATATTATTCTGACCGATATCCACATGTTAGACACAGTCACGGCTACGAAGCAGACGCCAGTGCTGTTCGAATCATCTCATCCCTGCCAAGTTACACTAGATCCAGCTCAAGGTCAACCTCTAGCAGTTGGCACTATGGAATAGGGTTCGTTCTTCTAATTTTTGTTTGCACGAGTGTGCTGACCCAATCTGCTGTTAATTTAAAATAGATAACTGTTAGCTGAAAGCTAAGCTAGTGTGAGGAATTACTGAGTATGTGTAAACAAAACTTAACTTGGCAAGGCGAAAAGGGTCGACAACCCTTAGCTAAGGCTCCAATGTTGCCACGGCAGTTTGTGGAATGAGCCATAGTATCCACAGTCTTCACCGGACATGTGCTAGAGGGGAAGTTTGGGGGGATGAACTGTCCAAGAAACAGGAAATATACGTATTCTTGTGGTCGCTGAGGGACTCCTCTGGAGGGGGGTGAGCTCCTAGTCTGGGGAGTGGGGAGGGGTGATCCCTCCAAGCCCAACCTAAACCCCCCCAAGCCAAATGTATGGTCTTCACCCATCTTTAATCCATAATCAGTTGAACAAACACAGGGAGTGCCTTACACTATGGCCTTAACTAGACTATGGCCTAACTAATACCAAGAGTAAATGATAGGAAGTACGACACCGTGACCGTACCTTTCCTTTCCTAGTGCTATTAGCCTCTCAGATGCTCTGATTACGGCTGAAATCTCGGGGGGGGGTCATGATTTGCATTGTTAACCATGTGTTTTAACTGTTGATGTGCACTTGAACTAAAATGGCTGATGTAGCTGAATGGGGAATTAGCTAATTGCCCACCTTATGTCAAAATTACGTGTATAAGGTGACTGTTCCCCCAGGGGCTCAGTTTAGTGTTGTTAAGCGTGTTTACGGTTTCTATGCGATTCAACTGAAATGCAGCTACCTAACCCTCATCAGTGCATTTCAACAGCAGTCAATGCCAGTCAATCAAATGCATTTCAATTCAATCGCATATAAACACACGCGTAGCAACGTTAAGCTGAGTCTTCCGAGATCTCGGGGGTCACCTTATAGGCGTCATTTTTGGCATAAGGTAGGAGATTAGCCAATCAGATGCGTTTTAGTTCAAACGCGTATAAACACATCATTAACAGTGTTAACCGTGACTCTCCAAAAGATTTCCAATCTTTTGCGAGCTGACAAAAAGTTTAAATGAAAAACGGATTTCAGATTCGTGCTCAGCTCCCTTGAAAACCCTTGTATGTAAGTTTCCAGCAAAATTGTTTTAAAAAATTTCGGGTTCCCTTGGTCCCCCCTTACTAAACTAAAATTAAAAATTTTTTAAGTTTAAAATTTTTTATTTTGGAACTCATCCAGTATGCGCCCATAAAAATTCAAAGTTATTGGTCAAACAAATCAAAAGTTAGGGCTAGGAAAAAAGCACAAAATATCCGGGATTTCGGCCTTAACGTGTCGAGCATTTGAGAGGCCAATTGCATCAGGACATTTTATTTTGCAGGCGATCATCAACTATTGCCGAAATGAATCCTAGTCGCTACAGTTCGTACAGCTATCGCTCTCCGTACACCAGCAGCTACCGTAGCGGATACAGCTCCTACAGTTCAACACCCAGATACACCAGCTCCTCTCGTGTGGATGATGCAGTGGGTCTTTACAGTAAGCGATACATGACCGTTGGAACCCTTTCAAGGTACTGGTTGGATGGTTCAAGTTCCAGACATTCCTCCTACTCGTCTCCCAGTTACTCTAGCTACTCGAGATCTAGCTACTCCAGTGCCTATCCAACCAGAAGCTCCTATCTGAGTGGCAGCGGATACTCAAGCATGCGCTACGGTGGGACTTCTTATCGAACTTACTGATACCGAAAATAAACAAATAACAATCGGTATTGTTGGCCATAATAATTGTCAATCAATAATATAATCATTTATGGTTTGTAACTATACATATTAATTAGTGATTGAGTTTAGGAAATCTGTATACTTTCAATTTGACACAAATACAATCGAATTGAAACTGACTAAAGTCTCCAACGTCCCAAAGTACAATTTTGGCCATGCCATGTTTAGTATACAAGGAATATTTATTTGCAACATTTAATTTACTGTATTTTGTTATTACTCATAAGACCAATTGATTCTGTAACATTGTTATATTGTTTATATTGGTCTAATTGTTTGATTATAGAACAATTATATTTTTATTTAGATTTTATCACTTGTTAAAATTTTGTCCATTTAGCGCGCTTATTTATAGACTTCTCATTTAGCCGTAGTCTCACCCAGTAAGCTGAATGCTTGTTCAACTTGTAATTGTATTTCACTGCCAAGGTTTATTCAAATAAAATTATTCTTGTTTACAATTTTCAGGCTTAGGTTTAAGTAGCTGATTAACTTGAAACTTAAAATGTAAGTTTAATGACAGTTTAATACTGGAAAAACTACAGTGGTGCTCTTAAATACTTTCACAACCACAGAAAGCCGCTTTGATTTCTATAAATTCCAGCACTGCTTGCTTGCGTAGTAGCATTTTGTGTCAAGCTATGTCAAAAGCTCAGCAATGTTTCTATGCCAAGAAGCCTGAGAGAATCTTACGTTCTAGCAAATTTTACCTCGGCTTTTGCAGCTCACAATGTTTACTGTACAAAAAGCTTATCAATTAAAAGTGCAAACAAAAGCAAGATTTTAATTTCTGTGCAAAATTTGGCTTATCAAGTCTACTGGTAATGGAAATACGATGGTACTATTCTTTTCCGCTGATATTGTGGTTAAAGTTTGCAGATAGCGCAATTGTAGCGCTGTTGGAGATTCGGATAAAACCTCTGCAGCTTCCTTTAAGGCTCTGCTGGCCTTTTGCTCTCCTTCAGCTGCCACTACCTGAAACAATAATGCGAATAAATATTATGCTGAAAAAAGCATTAGTGATTTTCTTGAAATTGTCAAGATAGATCAATCAAGGTCAATAGATAGATGGGTCAAGCAGTTATATATGCCGAGCGAAAGTTTGAAACATAGATATGGTTTTTAGTCAACATTCCTTTGAATCTGCACTTAATTATAACAACTTTACGAAATTATCTAATGCAGGTAGTTGATCAAGTGTAGAGATAATAGAGTGTCTTTTTCCACAAACATCAAAAAATTCGAACCTTAGCTCTAGCTTCTCGAGTGGCTTCAGCTTCAGCTGCCATAGCTCGCTGGAGCTGAGTTGGCAGACGAACATCTTTCACTTCAACTCTTTCCACCTTAACACCCCAAGGATCTGTTGCATCATCAAGTGTAGCCTGTGAACAAAGCAGGTTACGTGTATGTACAACATACATTAAGCATGTACAATTAAATGTAAACCCAAAAACGTAAATTCAGGATTTTTGTTTTTGAACAAAGCGTAAATTTTAAATTTTATTTTATTTTTAATTAAAATAAAACTAGATATATTAGGTGAAGTATATCGAGCTTACGATTAGAACTTTAGTAAAAGAAGAGCAGAGTGAGATTACGACATTATATCTAATTCAGCTTATGTACCTATGTAAATATTTAATGTCTATGATTGTTACTACTTTTCTTTTCTGTATCTGTACTACCTATTTTTTAAAGCGTTGACTTTACATTCCTGAACTGCTTGCACATAGCCAATGGACACGTTACCTGCATGGTAAGAGAGATTTGTTCTCTATCCGAAAGCATTTCTGCCAATGTCTTTGTACCCAGGATGTTTCTCAGGGTAGTCTGAGCAAGTAGCTTTGTGCTTCGGAAGGCATCTTCTACATTAGTTACAGATACAGTGGCATTTTGAATCCGAAAATACACAACAGCATCCACCGAAACCGTCACCGAGTCCTTGGATAAGATCTAAAATTTGCAAAAGTACTAAAATAGTCTTACCCCTTTATTATGTAGTAATCTTTACACCTCAACTGAACTTAATTCATAAATACCTTAGGGTTCAGTTTTGAGTTTTTAGTTCGGGCTCAGTCACAGAGTAGGTACTACTAGATGCCTGTATGGTGCTGCTTCCTCCACAGTCTGGTTAAAAAAGGCGGCGAGTAGCAAAGAAAGGAAACTCACGGATAAAAACATGACCCTAAACAAAGCTGGAGTTCTGATTTCAGTCGCCCACAAGGCAACCTTCGTTCTCGTTGTCTGTTAGCAATACACATTGTTCCCGCATACCTGTAGCGACTACGATGGCAGAAGCTTATATATAATGTCTGAATTTTGTCTTGTCCAAGTGCACGAATGGAATGTAAACCTTGTGTATCCGCTACGACGAATCTGATTCTTACCTCTTGTGGGGGTACATCAAATGATACCACTCGCAGATCAACCTTTCTGTACGTGTCTATGCAGGGAATGACAAAGAAGATACCTGGAATGCAATGGCATGCAAATAGCACAAATATGTGCCAAAAGCAAAGATCAAGGACGTAAGCTCACTGATTTAATTTTGGAAACTAATGCATCGTAACTGCATTGCTTAATTGCTAAAACCACGAATTATACAATTAATGTTGCCCGCGAAAAGAGGACAGACAACGACTGGGTTTTTCCAAATTAGATTAAGGTTAGTTGCAAATTAGTTAAGGTCTAAGTGCTGGTTTTCCATTCAAAAATTGGACTTAGTCCTCAGCTAATCCGCAGTTAGTCCTAATCTCATTTGGTGCAATTCACTTAATATCAGATTATGTACCTGGACCTTTGGCACCACCAGAAAGTAGTCGTCCCAATCGGAAGATTACAGCTCTTTCATATTCCTGTACAATCTAGAAAATAAAAACCATAGCCAAAAAAGCTAACATTAATAATGCTTATTATATCTTGAATGGCTTATATTATTGTATTGAGCTTTGAAGCATTGTGCCGTCAATACCTCGTTTGCGGCCCTGATAAACTGGTGATCACCATCCATCAATGTTAGGGCATATGAAAGAAAGATTAATTAATGTAGGATTCTAAGAAACCAAAAATGCTTCAAAAATGGTTCAGTGAAATAAGAAAACTTCCCTGATACACTTCGTTTTCATTTTGTCACAACAATCAATGAACAATTCGGCTTCTGTGCCTCTCGTGGGGACCCAATGACTTCATTAACCCTTAATGACTTTTCATCCAGCGTTAACTGGCTCCCTGCTGGGTTCAATTGGACTCACTTAACAATAGAAAAGGGCAATTCAAGGTCAAATTGAACTCTGACTATTTAGGTCCCCACACTAACACAAATGTTACCGTAATCTAAAGATGAACTTAATGCTATGTAGTGAAGAATAATTCTTGATAAGTTTCCTTGTATTGACTACTAAAGTTCTAAAGCAATAAGACAAAAGTGTAGGAAACACGGCTTGTCTACGTGAAAGCTTTAATTTTCATAACTTTAGCTAAAACACTTTTAAAAACTTTATTTAAGAAAAATTATTTATATACAAGAGCGGTTTTATAACAACTAAAAAGGGTACCTTGGTATTTGATAGAGGTATCGAATGATATAATCAATGTCTCCCGAAAAAATTTACTTCAGCCTGCAAAAAATCTGAAAAATTGCATTTTTTCAAAAATGCGTTAATTTTTTGGAAATTCAAATTAGTTTCGGATCTTTTCAGGATAACCCCCCCCAGCCCCAGATTTCGCAAAACTTGACAAAATGAGCTGAAATTTGGTGTGGGTATGTTTTCGACCATACTGAGTTCAAATATCGCAAAATTTTTCGATTTCGCGAAATTCGATTTTTTCGATTCGTAAGAGGGGACCAAGGGGGACCGAAAAATTTTTTGTCTTCGATTTTGCTGAAAAGTTGTATTCAGGGGTTTTCGGGGTCGCAGAACACCAATCTGAAATCCGTTTTTCGATTCAGCTTTTCGTTAGCTCCGTATAAGCTTACAGCGTAAGCTTAAAAGTTCAGCTTATTCTGAGCTAATAAAAAGCAGAATCGAAAAACGGACTTCAGATTCGTGTTCTGCGACCCGAAAACCCCTGAATACAACTTTGCAGCAAAATCGAAGACAAAAAATTTTTCGGTTCCCCTTGGTCCCCCCTTACGAATCGAAAAAATCGAATTTCGCGAAATCGAAAAATTTTACGATATTTGAACTCAGCGTGGTCGAAAACATACCCACGCCAGATTTCAGCTTATTTGGTCAAGTTTTGCGAAATCTGGGCTTGGGGGGGGTTATCCTGAAAAGATCCTTAGTTTCATTTCATGAATTCCTTAAAAACAGAAAATGTTAAGCTCCATTTCGATGTAAAGATGGCTTCTTAACTCTAAATAATGAATGAATACTAAAGTCTGACCAAAAAATGTAGAAAGCGAAATTGTTTGCTTTATATCTCGTAAACGCTTCAAGATAACTGCCATAAATTATATATTTTCTGAACCGGAATGATGAGATCTTTCTTTTCGTGAAAAAGGTTTTTTGAAATTTCCCGTGCGATTTCAAAGGGTGCCGCTTTTATATGTCCAGAAGGATTGGTAAATACTACAACCACGATTTTTCCAGGAAACTTTTCCCGTTGTCCGAATGTCCTACACACTAAATTTCAGCTTGTTTGGTTGAAAATTGCGTGAGTTATTCCATTTTTTAGATTTTCAAAATCCTTTGATCTTTGCCGCTTTTTCGACTTTGACTGGTTGTTACTCGCCACTCGCTCAACGAAAAAAATTTTTTGATTGGATTTTCAGGACCGCCTGGGTGTCCGCTTTCATCTGATATACGTGGTATTTCAAAATTTGAAAGTCGATTTTTTCGAAAAATACCACTTTTTGACCCAAAATTTCAGCAAAGCGAATCCACTAAAAGTGAATAAAAATAACATAATCATAAAGTTCAATCTGAGCTTAATCCAACGATATAAAGTTTTCGTGGCTACGACTTATATTGCGCCAGCAATGAATTTTTAAACATTTCCCTTATTTCAAGCTGGTTTTGCTAGTTTACGCTGGTTCAGGTAAATCTAGGCGGCAACATCAAAGGAAGCCAAAAACCAGCTTGAAATAAGGGAAATGTTTAAAAATTCATTGCTGGCGCAATATAAGTCGTAGCCACGAAAACTTTATATCGTTGGATTAAGCTCAGATTGAACTTTATGATTATGTTATTTTTATTCATTTGTGGTGGATTCGCTTTGCTGAAATTTTGGGTCAAAAAGTGGTATTTTTCGAAAAAATCTACTTTCAAATTTTGAAATACCACGTATATCAGATGAAAGCGGACACCCAGGCGGTCCTGAAAATCCAATCAAAAAATTTTTTTCGTTGAGCGAGTGGCGAGTAACAACCAGTCAAAGTCGAAAAAGCGGCAAAGATCAAAGGATTTTGAAAATCTAAAAAATGGAATAACTCACGCAATTTTCAACCAAAAAAGCTGAAATTTGGTGTGTAGGACATTCGGACAAGGGGAAAATTTTCCTGAAAAAATCGTGGTTGTAGCATTTACCAATCCTTCTGGACATATAAAAGCGGCACCCTTTGAAATCGCACGGGAAATTTCAAAAAACTTTTTTCACGAAAAGAAAGATCTCATCATTCCGGTTCAGAAAATATATAATTTATGGCAGTTATCTTGAAGCGTTTACGAGATATAAAGCAAACAATTTCGCTTTCTACATTTTTTGGTCAGACTTTAGTGTTGTGCATTGGCCGGTGCGGCCAATGGCTGGCCAATATCCGGCCATTGGCCGGCCAAGCCATTGGCCGTTGGCCGAGAAAATCTCAGCCAGTTGGCTTGGCCGGCCATTGGCCGTTGGCCGTTGGCTGGCCAATGGCCGAGTGCTGGCCAAGCTCAAATTTACTGATCTTGTGCGTTAACTGTTTTGAAAAATTTAATTTTGCTGCATAATATATATCGTAAACATGTTGCTGTATAAACGTTACATTAGATACAGTACTACAGATTTTCACTTAGATGTTGACAATTTTTATCGTTATTAGAGTTATTTTACAATTAATATTGCTAATTGCATGCAAATTTTAAGTGTGCTAACAACGCAGTTTCTAAATTTGTCTGGCGGTGAACGTCTCATCACTTTAATGCGGTCCTCCAGCAAAATTAAAACAAAGTTATCGCGGGTTGGAGCTAAATGTTTGGAAAAACTATTTTACAAATATTGTAAATTGTAAATTGTACTATTGAAATAAAGTTTAATTAAGTTGACGCCTAATTAAGCACGGTAGACGAATAAAAATAGTAAATTCCAGCTCGCCAACGTTGATAAATAGCAAAAGAACGGCCAATAGCTTACGGCCAAGAAACAGCCAACGGCCAACGAGCGGCCAACGGCCATTGGCCGGCCATCGGCCAACGGCCAACGGCCAGCCAATTGGCCGTTGGCCGTTGGCCGGCCAACGGCCAACGGCCAATTTGCGGCCAGCTTCGAACTCCGGCCAAGCCAAGCCAAGCCAACCACGGAAATTTTCGGCCAATCCCAACACTAATGAATACTCATAGTTTAAAGTTGATGTCTCCAAAAGAAATCACCATCTTAAAAAATTTTAGCAGTCAACTTATCAATAATTATTCTTCACTACATAGCATTAAGTTCATCTTTAGATTACGGTAACATTTGTGTTAGTGTGGGGACCTAAATAGTCAGAGTTCAATTTGACCTTGAATTGCCCTTTTCTATTGTTAAGTGAGTCCAATTGAACCCAGCAGGTAACCACTTAACACTGGAAGAAAAGTCATTAAGGATTAAATTTTGTTGGGTCCCCACGAGAGGCACAGAAGCCGACAATTCATTGAAGTCGAATAAGAAGTAGTAGTAGAACATACTTTAAGACAGAAGCATATCGAAACGGGGAAAGTGATCACAATTATGAACAAAGAGAAGACAGTCAGAATCCAACCGCACACTCCCAGATCACCGGCCGGACTCACTGAAACCAAAACAAAAGGATTAAAGTAATCACTAATTAGAGTATATTCTAGAATGCGGCGGCATTATATTAAATAGTCATTTCATCGCAGCTTTACATGGGTACTTCAATTGGGCGATGACAAAACAGCCGAAAGTCTCTTCTTAACGTAATATCCGGCAATCAGTACTAAATAAATTTGTACAACAAATTTCTTGATGATGCACAAATTGTTTAAAAATCATTGTTTCCTCTTCAATCAATAAGTAAGTAAGTTAAGCAAGTAAGTTGAGCACACAGATAATACAGAATAAGACCGTATATTATTCTGACTGAGCAACCTGACAAATACTTATGACTGAAAGAGGAGTAACTCCAAAATGCTCTTCCAGGGCTGCTTTGTAGTATCCTATCCTCTAAGTCGTGATTCCTTTGGGCACATATTGTTGGTTGGTTCAAATCAAGATGGCATTTGGTAAAACTTTTCAAAATAGTATTCTAAAGCTACCCGCGCAATCCCGCTCAAAAATTTGACATTTCCGGGTAGGGTGGTTTTTTTATTTTCTGAAAGTTTGCAGCAGTTTTCATTCGAAAGTACTCATTTTAATGTTTTCAAGTAATCAAAAAATCTCATTGAACTAAATATGTTTGGTTTTTAAAGCAACTTTCTAGGTTTTCTGTATCGTGAGATATAGCCAATTTTCTGATTTTGGCGTCGAAAACTTGTCATCGCTGCAGAAATAAAATAATTCATCATTTCTTCAGCTACCAAGCCATAAAATTAAACTAAGGGTGTCGATTTGAAGGTCTCACAGGAGCGAATTGGCCGAGGGATGGCCACTTCCAACTGCTATCCCAAAGCTGCTACAGCTACTGTCATATTTCAGTGGAAAGAAAGATTCTTTCTTTCTTTTCTTTCTTTCTTTTTCTTTTCTTTCTTTCTTTCTTTCTTTCTTTCTTTCTTTCTTTCTTTCTTTCTTTCTTTCTTTCTTTCTTTAAAGAAAGAAAGAAAGGAAGAAAAGAGGGGGCAAGAATCAAAGTTTCTTAATACAAAGGTCAGTCCAAGCATTTGATTGACCTTTGTATTAAGAATTTCTTTGGGCTTAATACATAGGCTTTGTCCGTGCATCGTGCGTAGTGTAGTAGAAGAAGCCAAGTTTACATCAAAGTCAGTGTTAAGCAAAAGGTACAGATCAAATATCACAACATTGAGGGCCAGGCCAGGGTAAATTCAAATTATTGTACTT
>JASAND010002490.1:0-25356 GCA_030248195.1 Trissonchulus latispiculum
CAAAGTAAACACCAGTGAGCTGTCAGACTCCTGTCAGCTCACTGGAAATTTTCAAATTTCCATCAGTGTTCGTCTGAGACTCGGCCGAGAGCGGTCGGGTGTTTCCCCCCCAACTTGAGTGTACTTCCCGTTGTGCCAGCGTTTTGGCCGGGAATAAAAGTACACTCCTCCACGGTTAGGTACACGAGTTAGGGCCCTCCTCTGACCCACACAGGTCAGAGGAGAAGATCTAAGTAACACGACGAACACCGCACGTTGAGGGCCAAATGAGCGTACTATGCTCGGCCGAAATCACACACCTAGGAACGCACTTTAGGGATTTTAAAAGGCCCCTTTTGGCCTAAAACTTTCACTTTTTGTGGCCTTCGGGCCTTGTTTAAAAGTTATGTCTGTCAACCAAGCCACGGCCTGAATGGCCTTAATTTTTGTAGGGGCGTACGCCCAAAATATTTTTGTGTATTGATGCTGTTTTTGGGGTTTTGATGAATTGGGATTTTGAGTGGGGACCCACCCCTGAGTTGAGGTAGGAGGTCCCTTGGTCATGACCTCATATTCAGAACTGAGCTAATTTAGGGATTGTTTTCCCCACAGCCGGCAATTAGGAATTGCCGGCCATATTCGCAAAAGTAGGCGCTAGTGAAGCTAACAATATTGTCTGTAATTATGCATTGTTGTCGTGAACTGTAATTGTGTGTGGTTCGGCTTATCCAAGAAAATCAGTAGGCATTAAAACTCAGAATCATCTTTTATCATTAATTATCAAGTTGTTTTAAAAGGGAACGGCCGAATTCCCTGTGTTAATTTAATTAATTTAAAGCTGTCCTTAGCGGAGATGTCTGTGTGATTTGCTTTTAGTAATAATTGCCTAAGCAATTATTACTCGTTCCGCTTGCAACTCAAATAACCAAAGTTTCTAAAATCCAACAAAATTTTCTTTTATCAAAGTTATCAAAGTTCCAGGGTTTAAAGCAAAATACTGGAAGTTACAAATCAAATTCATTTCAGAATTAGGACCAAAATATGCATACTATAGGTAGGTAGGTCTCGCTAGGAAGTAGTTAGGATGTATTTTGTTTGTATAATTATCTGTGCCAATATTATTGTAATTTGTTGTGTGAATGAGACCCCCCAAATTTACGTAAGTGGCTGCCTGGGTAAACCCCTCATGGAGTGTGAGGTTCCAGAGCTAGCCTTCTTTTGTAAAGTGTGAATTAGTAATCAAAATTGTGTGAGTGCGAGGGTGAATGAGGGCATACCATGTAAACCCCCTTGTCTGATAAGGGTATTGGGACTGCCAGAGTGAATGAGTGAAATGTTCAGATAGTAGGCAGGAAAATGGGCCAAATTGAGTAGCAATTTGGACCCCAAAATATAAATAAATTAAAGTCTGTAATGTTTAGTAGTTGGATGTGTAACTGCTGTAAAAATGCTAATTTTGGAATGAAAGTCGTAGGAAATTTACGTAGAAATGTGGGTATGTTCGGCGGCTCAGAGCAGGTTTTGCAGCCTAGGGTCACGGGGACCCCCAATTAGGTCTGCCAAACCTGCTGGATTTCCGGTCATCCGTGTAGGTTGCCCTGCGATTAGGGGGACGGATGAGCCGCACTCATGGAATCCAGGAACAGCCGAATCAGGACCATAACAGAATAGTTTAAATTGTTACGAAATTAATCACAGCTTAGTAAAACGCGTTAGACATCCGATTAGCGGACTAGTAATTTAGTTAGTTCTAGGTAGGAAAATGTTAGATTAGTTTTGTTGTGTTAATTAGCGGAAGTTCCGATTAGCGGACTAGTAATTTAGTTAGTTCTAGGTAGGAAAATGTTAGATTAGTTTTGTTGTGTTAATTAGCGGAAGTTCTTAAGGATTGGGAAAGAGTTAGCTCTAAGGTAGGGGTATTAATGGTTTCGGCTTAAAATTAGCATGGGTTCACGGTCGTTACCGTAATCACTTAACTTCCCATGTAAAAGGCCACTAGGTGAGACAAGCTAAAAGGAAAAGAAGTAGACCCGTGCTGAGATTCGAACTCGGGTCTCTGGATTAATAGATCCAGTGCTCATCCATTTGAGCTACACGGGTTATAATTAGAATAAGTTTAAGCCAGCCTATATAAGGAAACAATTTAGCAACCCAGCGTGTGTGCATGTTAATTAATATATTAGATGTGCTAATTACGCATATGCAGGAACAAACTTTAATTATGTTTTCTCACTATTTACTTACATTTTTTAGTGCTGTAAGCACAAAAAATGTACAGTTTTTCAAGCTCTACAAGAATATGTAATTTTTACTTAAATTCGTTTTCATCAAAATTTTGTTAATTTATATGCCAGTTTTGCACGAATGCAATTATGTGCTCGTGTGAAAGGGTGGTAGTTTGCGCGATTTCCACTCGGCTGGCTGCTGGGGTTGCCAGCACCGGATCGAATAGCGGTTCGGCACGTCCCCTGTTAGGGCACTAGGATAAGGGGTTGGTAGATTTAGAAGTAGACGTAGTTCGGTAGGTCGGTAGGTCGGTAAGTAGGGACTGCGTAGAATGGCTGCTGAGATAGTGAGTGAGTGAGTTTTTGCCTTTTGCTTAAACTGACTAAAACTAATCATCTGCGAAAACTCACTCACAGTCAGCCAGTAGGTTCTATTTTAAGTCATTGTTTCAGTCCCAAACCTGCCAATAATTAATTAACAAGGATTTTTACGTTAAAACACCAAGTAACCGAAAGCTAACATTAATATTGCGTAGGTTTAGTTAGTTAACATGAATAGGTAGATAGGCATTAGTCAGGGCAATTATTGTAAGTATTTAGCAAGTGACCATCTTCCAATATCAGTAATGCACCATAAAACGTCCAGTTTCGTACATGTAATTGATGTAATCTCTGGGTCACGGGAAATGAGCCCATTTCCCGTGACAAATCAACGAAATCAGGCCAGTCACAGGCCGAAAACGTTTATATTAGTCAGTATTATGGTTTTCTCTAAAGATTGTGCAAAATTTGGTCAGAATCAACCCAAAATGGCCCTAGAAGGCCGGTCTGTGCAAGGAGAGGACAAAAGCAAAGGAAGTCCGAATATAGGTCGTAAACAGCACAGGTTTTGTACATTTCTCAAGAACATTTCGTCTAATTGCCAGTTCAGTCAGGCCCAGCCGGGCCCAAGGTGGAAGCCTTGCGAATCAGTTCGTTCAAGCCGAAATTGCGGCAAGTTTAACTAAATTCTGATAATACAAGTTAGCAGAGGCCAGGAAGGCCCAATTGGTGACAGGAAGTTACCAGAAAGGGTTAATATTGTCTAACAGGCAATAACCAACGGTTTTTAGTCAATTCTTCAAGTTACCGGTTCAAATGGGGCCCAAAATGCACATTTTGGGCCTGGAAAGCAAAGGAACGAGTAATGGTTGCTGGGTTCGATTCCCGCACCATAATCTTGTACTAATGGGTTTTAACCCATTTGATTCAGGTGCGGAGACGAAGCTACGCTGCTCTATCCGAATCTGAACTGCCGGTGGATCATTAGTCTTGTGTCTAATCAGAAGTAGTTGCTCAGTAGTGGACCGCAGAAGTCCGGATCAGTAGTATCAGTCAGTCATTCAGATAATCAGGATCAGTCATTTCGGAAGGTACATAGACGGCTTGCATTGCCGAGTAGTGGATTAAGACAGAGACAGCGAGCGTAGCACCACCTGATCAAAGAGGGAGGTTAAACCAGAAACCGAAAGACCTAAACGTAATTCTTGGAAAAAGGGACTAAAATACCAATTCCATTTTCAATCAAGTCATGAATTCAACCGTTTTCGTCATCAGTTTTATGTCGGGAGGCGTTTCTCCCGTGTCTCTGGCCTAAGCGCCACCCTATCATCAGTGAAGAAGAAGAAGCCCTAGATTCGTTGAACTGTGTAGTTGTAGTTGTCTAATTTACATTAATCAGGAATAAGTAAGGCAGAACCAGGTGACTCCCCCATTTTCTCTATCTCCTCAAAAAGCCAGTTCTGTACAGTAACCCTGTCTAGGTATTGGAGCGGACCTTCGGGAAAGCAGTGTCCAACGATTCGGGGACTCACCCATAGACCGACCCCAGGTTCATACTAGTTAATAATTGTTTGTTTGTAGTTTGCTGAATTGTAGTTTGATAATCCGTTTGTAAGGACGGATAGAGAGTCGCACAGCACAAGCATATAGGCGCACGAGAAAGCATATAGGTACTTGGTTAGTAGAGAGTTGGAGACAGTGTAATAGTTAGTGTGATAGAGACAGAGTTTGAGAAAAGGAAGAAGAAGAAGTACCACTGGACCTTGTCCCTAACCTAAAACATATAACTTGGGTAATATTATCCTAAATTAGGATAATATAAATAATAACCTAAAGAGGGTAACTGGCAACTCTGGTACAGTAAAATTGTATACTGTACTGATCTGTAATTGTACCTGTTTTTGCTCAGTTTGTAACGACCCCTGTTAGTAACACATACTGTATTGTAATTTGTAATTTTGCCAAAGAGTGTACGTTTAGTAAATAATTGGTGTGTCAGACCTAGAGTCTCAGAGTTTAACAGAGAGGCGCAATTGTCTCTGAAAGTCAGGCGCGTTAGCCTAAAGATTGGATCAGGACTACTCAAAGGTAAGTTCTGGTCAGGAAGCCGAAGACTCATCATCGATCCAGCGATCAAATCCAAGCAAGCGCTGACCCCTCTTGCTGATCGGCTGGAATCCAGTGCAACAAACGAACTCACGAAGAAGACCCCTACAAAGGTTGGCTGCAGGGAATCTCTGATTTTGGAACACCACCTTTCGGAGATCCGGTGCCTAAGTCTACTTTCTATAAGTGGACGCGCTGACCTTCCGTGTAATCAAGTGCAGAGCGGTTTCTGTCACTAGACCGGAGAGCAGAGCGTTTTCTGACTCTGGATCCTAGCAACTTCATTACACATAGTAAACAGTGTTGGAGACGCTTAATCTGCATACAGTCAAGGTACATTCACAGCTTTAGACGCGAACAGAAGCGTCCGCGTGCGTTCGTGAGCATGGACATGCTACAATTAATTTTAAACGGTTAAACGGCATGTTGCAATCTGAGACTTCAGCGCGCGGGCGTGCCTCCACGCTTTCGTGACTATGACTGCACCTTCACATAATATCAAAACAGAACTACTGTGAAAACAGGAACTTATGCAAAAGGCGTGTGTTAACTTATTTCAACTGCTTTGCAATCAACGACAAGCATTTGCCAACAGCAAACCCATACTCCTAAAACATTCTGGAGAGAAATTGACTGCGAGTGGGCCAGATTCAATCAGTTTTATGCCATCCAAAAAGCTTACCTTGTTGGCTGCGAAAGATTGCATAAGTCATACACTGTTTCAGATAAACAGAAGTCAACATCAAAACCAATTCAGCCTGAAAAAACAACTGGAACTACGACAACCTTAGAAACAAGTCCTGCCGTAGTTCACTCCACAACCGAACGATTTATAGATACTGGAAATGGCAATTATGTAAGGAGACGTTTACAAGTTTAGCTTAAGTTGGCAGTTAAGTTGACAGTTGAGTTGACAGACAGGATAAGTTGTTTATCATTAACGGCTTATGGTTCTATAGTAAAAAATGGAATAAAAATAAAAAATAAAAATCGCACCAAAGTCAGCGTATCCTTAAAGTGTTGCTCCATCGATGGGTTATTAATATAAAGTGATCCTAAGTTCCAAACATTAAAATATCTTTGAAATTTTTCTCCCTTAACTGCGTTTTAGTCCGAAGTGATTCTAAATTTGGCTTGTCACACGGCAGATCCATTTGTCGCCGCTGGGTACTTTACCGGCAACATAACCCGATTGGACGACGTAGTGATTCCGCCACCGTTATCAGATATGATCGTAAAGGCTGATGCACAACTACATCAACATAAACAGTTATGGCTAAACCAGGAGTGTGAATGGATTAAAGCATACATCAAGGATGGACAACCGACGAAAGACTTCCCTAAGAATATGTCAAGTTGCAAGATGACTAAAAATACGGTAGCGACCATTCTATTTTTTCGCTTAACTCCTTTTGGAAGACGATAATTATGAATAAAATGAATCCTTTGAACAAAGGTAATTTATTCTGAGCTTCCCTCTTAGTCACTCAATTAATCTTAGCCAAACGCAAAACATTAGCAAAACATTAGAGCATGCTTTTCAACTAACGACATAAAACATTTAATCTCAAGGAAATTTAGTTAACCAACAAATGCCCATTTGTTCTTGCTGCTGTTGTTGTTTCTAACCGGGATGTCGTGAACCAAAAAATGCGTAATGAAAGGGACATTCCGTTGGCATGCAAGCTGACTTGAGGTTTCGTTGCTGCGCCTGTAGGGCCTATTTGCTTCCTTAGTTTACCGTCGTTACCTGTATCGTTAATTGTACACGATAAATGACTAGCTGCACTAGCACTAAAACTGATTGCCTAAGAGAATTTGTTGTAGATACCATATATATGTATTGGATTCTGTAAACTGTAGCCTTATTTTCCGCCTGTGAAAATTACTTTCTATTTGTTAAATTTCAGAAACCACCAAGATCTCCACTGTCTAGTTTCGAAAAAACGGTGGTCAGAATTTTGAAACTCGCCAGCTGCTGCTTCATTATTGGGCTTCTCAGTATTACTTTATTGGGACAACTAGTTTCTAGGTAGATGTTGAACAACATAATAAGCTGTTGTCAATCGTCATACCTCCATCTCATAAGTAAAAATTAGACAACCTACCAATTTGTGAGAAACTTAATACTGTATCCATCTTCACGAATACCTGGAATGACTAGTGACACATTAGTGCAAGCGAAGTATTGCCTAGTCTGCTTTATAAGTAAATTGCTTTTACCTTCCTCATTCTGCGGTTAACTGCTATATGCTAATTTCTATTTCAGAAATTTTACCAACGAAGGTGCCGCACATATTGGAGAAGAAGCAGCGTGCTTACTGATTCATGCTTTGCTATTAACATTTACAGAAATTGACTATACTTGGGTAGCTTAGATGCTTCGCTTAATGTTACAATACAGTCGCGTCAAAGCTGCATGTACTGAATGGTGAAATTAGGATTACTGTAATGGCTAGAACCATGATTGCCACAAAAATAAGCGAAAAAGTTTAAACATTCAAACGTTTGTGGTATATGCCCTTATTTTTGATTGCAGTTATAATAAGCACATTCTGACAAGTCACTGCTTATAACTTCGTTACTTAAAAACGAAAGCTGTTGTCATCTTTTATGGGCACCAATAAAATGCCTTTTCTGATTCATCATGGAATAATACTGCATATAGCTGAAAAACTGAAAGTTTGTCATTTTGCATGAGCTGTTCCGATCAAACTAAATATGGGAGAGAGGCTCAGGTTTAGTAGGTTCATGGAAAGAACATTTTGAAGGGATAAGACGTCAGTTTGTTTATTACAGAAAATGTGTGATATCTTCAGCATAGTTCTACAGGGAGCCACGCAAGCTTTATTTCTATTTTTCATGCTGGAAGGCTGGTACAGATATGCTGTTTTAACAAACTCTACTACACCGGACTTTTGGCTAAGTCCATTGTCAATCACAGCTCTTGGATGGGGTATAACAAAGCTTGCTAATTATTAACAAATAATATCATAAACGGATTTCTAGGCATGCCAATTGCCATTGCTGTTTACATCTCTGTACTAAAGAAGGAGAAGCCTATTTTGAGCTAAATAAACCAAATCGGAAACATGTTGTTGACATTATAATGACCATACCAATTTTGCTTGTTACTATACCATACCATACCATACCATACCATACCATACCAATTGCTGCACTGTTATAGGAATTCCAGCAATCGCTACGTGTTTTTCGGCCTTAGTTTGGGATAGCCACTATTCAACTTTGTTTACGTAAGATGATTATGTATTGTGTTAGCGTTAACGACCGGTGTAAACCGGTGTGCCTCTGTAACCTTGAATAAAATGTAAGTATTTTGAAACCGTATAACAGCTTCTATACATAAGCACAAGCCGTATTCGTTCAACCCTACTAGAAACTGCCTTAGGTGACGTTGCCACCTTTTGCCACCCTTTCGTGATGAGCTACGTGTGGACGAGCGGAACAGTATGTTAATAGTTTTTTCTTGAAATCCGTCCACAGCTTAGCTAGAATATTTATAATCTAGACCTCTGCTGCTTTCATTCAAATTTTTTAGAACTTTGAAATCTTTTAAATCTCACTTCAGACACCCACCGCCCACCTTGAGATACCGATCGGCAAGCTGATGCTTTGCTGGGACCGCTCTTTAGTGAGTCTCGGGCCTGCCATCGGCTTGTGCTTTTCCAATAGCTGCACGTTGAAAGAAGCATAACTGCAGTTAACAATTAACGGAAAAGAATTGGTAGATTCCAACCACAGCTTACTTAGCTACAAGTTGGTATTAACAGGAGCAAAAATTTCTATACGATTTCTGCGTCTTTCTTTCAGATGTTGGACAAACTATGATCATACAATTGCCTACATTACAGTAATTCCAGTATGTGGCTGTGCCTTGGTTGCCATTGCAGTCGGAGAAACTGCAGGCGTTTACCTCCGCATAAAGCAGCAAACGTATAATGCCAGTACTTCTACTTTGCAACGCTTGTCTACCATGTAAGATTCTTTGTTAATATGGAAATCTTGAAGTCAAGTACATGTGCTATCACATTATCTGATAGCGATAACTTGTTTTTATAAAAAATGAAGAAAGATACTTGTCGTTCTGCTCCTTCTTTCCTGTCCCATTTACTCATGTCGAGCTTAGAGACTGTCCTCTGAGTTGCTAAACATCAAAAGGAAAATGAAACGATAACAATAATCCATAATGTTAATTTCATGCTTTAATTAATTATATTAATTAAATTTGGATAAGTCCTTTGTAAGGATGTCAGAAAACTGGCTTGTGTAAACTTGATATTTATAGGTTAGCGGAAGCTGGCCTATATTGGCTGACGGTGGGAAACTTTGCTGCCTGGGCTGTCGGATCACTTGGACTTTACTATCAAAACTTTCCTTTGTTGATTACGATGGCAATTTTGCATGGCATCATTGGTTTATTATTTCTGTTTTATCATACCGCACACGTACCTGTGGTAAGATACAATATTCCACGTTTTAGCCCTTTTTACCTGATATTTCAGCTAGCTCGTTCGAAACCTGTTACGAATGTTATTTTGCCTCGCCTTTTGTTTCGTCATACTTAACGTTTTGAATTCATTTAAAGTGAATCTTTTTGTTAGTGACACTAATTTAATTCATTAAAAAGAGATATCGTGGAAACAACTATCAGTCTACAGTTCCAAAAAGATACAATGGAATTTTAATGAAAAGTAAAGTGTGGAAACCAAGAATCAAACCAACCTTTAACTGTGCTCTAGGCTTCAAGATGAGCGTCTTCTTTAGACAATTCTTCTCGGAAGATTCATCTTCTCATTGAGATGTGGGGACTTTCAAGATTGCAAAAGTTTAGTAGCAAAGGTTCCTGTGAATTTGTTCTTATGGTTGGCATTTTCCAGGTGGCCCCAAAGGATGGTCCAAACGTTAGCATATCTTTGAACACCACTTTCCTCTTCCGTGTAGCTTCGTCGTTAGCAACAGAGTTTCCAACTTAATAATACTGAATGTTGAATAAAATGGGCTAAATCAAGTGGGGTTCATCAGGAGTAGGTAACTGTAAGATTATCCACCAGGAATGCTCTTTGTTGTCAAACCAATAACAAAGCTCTGCTGGTCCACCCAACTGCCAAATAAGAAAGTAGGTAGTGAACAAGGTAATCACAAGCTGAACCTGGCGTAAATTATACGTACCCACTGTCTGTGCTATCAAGTCTATAAACTTAAACTAGTGAGTGGCCACTGCTTCGACCAGGTAGGTACTACTTCGCATAGTGTGCGGCCCCTAGTTTCTGATCTGGGGAAGCAACTGTTGGAAAACAGAACACAGTAGCTTGCTCCGATGTAATGATTAGTGATGTACTTATCTTCAGGCTTTTTGTGTATTAATACTGCCTTAATGGGTTGTTCAATTTAGATTCAAGAGGTAGCGATGTCCGTTGGTCATCGACTGTTTGTATTGGCTTGGAATGAGCCTCTGCCAGAACCGAGACAAGAAACAGAAATCTAAACTCAATAATTATATCTATGAAGACAAGATACTTTTGTGAGACACTCTTGTTTATCAAAGGCGGCATCGCTGTGTTATATCCGCAATGATGTGTGTTTATACATATTCCAATACACCTGGACAGCACAAGGGAGGCAGAATGATAATACAGAAATAGTTCTCAGTACTCATGCAAGCCAACTGACATAGAGCAACGTTGAGGTCACGCTACTAAATCATGCCCAAATATAAATTACTTGCAATTTATTCTTCCATTGTCAAATAATGCATCATGGCTAAGTCGAGTAGTAAGGCTTAGCTAGCACAAAATGTCTCTATTTGCTTAACGAAATTAGATTAATATTTGAAATGGACGAGTGATTATGCTGCTGCTGGTATTAGTACTATGACGGATTGCCTAGTTTAGTTCACCCAGCGCCACTTGCATAATAAACGACTGAGCTGTCATCACAAACTGAACACCAAAGCAAAAAACAATAGAAATAAATGCGAGTACTAAACGTTTGGCAATCTATCACTTAACATAGTCTATAGTATGACAAAACCTACATACTGTTAGATAACAACTTATTTACTCATCATAGAATTATGAAGACTGCGCTCTGCTAGATAACAACTTTATTTACCCATATATGCAGATAAGTGGTATATGGCTGTGGTCTTTTGGTCTGTTTGTTAGTTTAATTCCCAGAAAGCAGCTCTTGCGTTGGGAATTTTTCATTCTTATAATTCTTTGAAAAAATAGAGGCGGCATTCTGTTTTTCCATTCTTCATGAGTAGGCTGATTTCGTTACTCTTTGGAAATAGAGTTTAGAGTTTGAGCCCAGAATGTTTTTATAGCTTCCAAATAGCTACGTATTGCCCGTAAAATGACGAATTAGCTCCTGGATATTAAGTGAACATTCTCTGCAATAAAGAGTTCAAATGGCATCACCGTTCAGTTAGATTTCGGCCAGTCAGGTCTGCTCGCTGGTTCACTAAGGACTTCACCTGGTTCTATTTTAAGTTCATCTGATTAACAAATACCATGTGTTAAGCACAACCCTGCATATGACACACAAGTCTAGGGTCATGATCAGTTTCAGAAAATAGCTTATACGCGGCGGCTGAGGTGTAAACATTGAAACATATGTAGTTATAATTGCGCACAGGTCAGTATAAACATGACTTAGAAATACTTCTGGCCATTATATTGCACCCCATAGCTAAACCTTAACGTAGCCCCAATATAGCTATATCTCCTGAACGAGTTGGAGGATAATTCAAACAATCCTCATAAACTCTTTAGCTGCAACTGTCTTGTACTTCTGGAAGTTGTACAGCAACTGCGTAAACACTCAATTGTTTTTGTGTGCCTTGTGACTTGTAAAAGGTAAAGACATATCTGTCAACACACATATAACAAAGCATAAGGCATTGTATTTTTTGCAGCTGGCCAATGCCCCTTCAAACCTCAAACTTTCCAACTTTCGGCTTCAAACGACTTAAAGAGGAAAGAATGTTGCACACCGCAGGCACCCAGACAATCCGGGGGCCTCCAACCTCTATACCCTGTTTAACACGCAGACGCACTAGCCAACAAAACCAACTGAACTACAGGTGCATCAGTGGAATCAGCTGCAGCCGGAATTCGAATTCAGACTGTACAACTTCCAACGCACCAGCACATTGTATACCACAAGTGGAGCGAGAATTACACTTAAGGTGGTGATTCCTTTTGGAGACATCAACTTTGAACCACTATTATTCATTCATTATTTGGAGTTAAGAAGTCATCTTTATATCAAAATGTAGCTTAAGATTTTCTCTTTTTAATGCATACCATGAAACTAATGTTGCTTTTCAAAAATATTTTTAACACATTTTAGAAGAAGTATAATTTTTCAGATTTTTTGCAGGCTGAAGTAAATTTTTTCGCAGGACATCGGTTAGAGCATTCGATACCTCTATCAAATAGCTGGGGACCCTTTTTTAGTTATTGTGATATCGCTCTTCGTTATGGAGAAATAAACTAAAATGTCTGCGCAACCTTGATTTTGCCTACTTTTCACTACTTTGGCAAGCCACTACTTCAGTTAGAAAGCAGCTATCGGGGCAACTAAAAAAGGGTCCCGGGGTATTTTTGTGTAGAACACATCTGCTAAGTGGCAACTCTCTAGCTTGCATACTAAATTCTGCACAATCGCTGGAAAAAATTTGGTCGTGTTTTTGCAAAAACTACATTTTTTGTTATAGCAGCCTAAGGGATAGCAATTGTACGATGGTCATGCCTCCGATAATTGGCCTCTGTGAGACCTTTAAATCGACACCCTTAGTTAAATTTAACGGCTTTCGTAGCTCAAGAAGTAGTGGATTATTTGATTTCTGCAGAAAGGACAAGTTTTTGACGCCAAAATAAGAAAATTGGCTATATCTCACGATAGGGAAAAGCTAGAAAGTTGCTTCCAAAAGCAAAATTGTAGAGTTTAACGAGTTCTTTCGAATGGATATAGTCATAGTCATGCAGCTGCTGCCAAACTTTCAGAAATTGGCAAAAACCGCCCTGAACGCAAATGTTGAATTTTGGAAGCGCGATTGCGCAGAGGGTGTTAGAACGCTAAAACAACTTATTTTGGAAAGTTTCGTTGAATTTCATCCTGGTTTACGCCGTCAATCAACAATATGTGCCCAAAAGGAATCACCACCTTAAGCCTCCTACAGAACCCGCACCGAAGCGAGCCCAAATTTATTCATTTTAAGGCATTCAACCTCACAAAGATGTACCCTAGCAAAAGTATATAACTTATAACATTCTAAATATTTTCTGATATCAAAGTAAAAGGCTAATGCTAATTTATGTTGAGATTGGTCAGCCAGAAATGCGAGAGAACAGTTTATATACAAAGCATTGCTCTTCCTTTCAACAGACAGTGTACTTTTTTCAGTCACCAGTTGGAGTTCTGGTTAGGGGTATTGTCAGCTTTCAAACTTTGACTAAGAGGGGGAAAGCCGACAGCTGATAGATCAGCAATAAATGCGAGGGCCCAGTATATTTACAGAGCATAGCTCTTCAGGGCAACGGAAAATATGTTTAATATAATTATTTTATTATTCCTACTCTTTTCATTATTAAATATTTTGAAAGCATCTTTACCGTTGTTAGCTCACATGAGTTTTGTTAAAAACTAGTATATTATCATTTAAGACAAACCATTACACGTTATTGACTTTGGCGAATGGGTAACAACATTTGACTACATGAATAAATTAGCCTTTTTAAGCCAAGTTTACACCACCAAACTTTCACCAAAAGAAACTCAGACCAAACTCAAGTTTGGTGAAAATGTCTGGCAGCTTTCTATCTACAGGAGTAAATTTTTGTATGCCAAACGTATGCCTAACTGAGCCAAACTTTTGGATAGGATTGTGCTTTAAAATAGGCGCCAGCATAAAATCTTTCATTAATGTGTTGACAGGTGCAGCGGAGGATTTTTCTTTCTTTCCTTCTCCAACTAATTAGTCCAAAAAGTTAGAAAACTAAATAAACTGAATTGAGAAGCTTTTACCAAATGTTTCCATAAAGTTTGGTCATAGACCAACCAGTTTGGCAGTTTGGTGGAAGCTTGATGAAAGTTTGGTGCTCGTCTATTCGGCCACATTTTTAACAAGCTTTCATCAAGCTTCAGTTTGGTCTGAGTTCGGTTTGGTGAAAGTTTGACGGTGTAAACTGGGCTTTAGTTACCTGATATCAGACGGAGAAGGTCGGTGCAAACCATCTCTTCCCAGAAAATAAGGCGTTCAGGCAATAAACTGGTCTAAACAGTAAAGTGCGACTCTTAGGTTACACTAATTTTGCTCCCATACGCTTTAGATTTGGTTAACGGTTTCTTTCTACTTGTATAAATATGAAGAAATTTGTACGTCGATTTCACATCTATTCTGTAAGCATGGACATCACCATGGAACTTCTAAAGGTGAAACGCAAACAAGTGCCAAGTCCGTCGTTACACTATAGTTCTCAAATTCATGCATTATGAATGAAGATGTTATTTTATCTTTGTTGTTTTCCACTATAGATAAATGACCATACCTATTCCGAGAACATTTCGGGATATGTGGTGCGGTTTCAGCTGTTGGATTTATTAGCAGATTTCTTCAGCTCTTGGAGCTTTCAGACAATATCCATGTAACGTGCGGGATATTAAAGAAATAAATCAAGATTTTCACGGATTTGTTTTTGAGAGATCGTTCCAGTTCTAAAAGTTATTCAGTTCCAAAAGCGTTCACAATGAGACCCGTCAAATGGGACCAATCTGTTGGGTAGTGCAAATGGTTTTAAAATCCAGGCATTCAAAAAATTAATTTTAATTTTCTTCAAGTGTTTATCGATCATGACAAAATGTTAAGTGCACACAAATATAAGTGAGATATTACATGGATCATATTTTCGGTAAATTATGCCACAATTTGTAAGACTTTGTGCACAAACTATAGTACAACTTCATTATTGTTCATCTGTTTACCACAATTTTCTAGGAACTTTGTCAAAAACAAGTCGTACATTTGCTCGTAGTTGATTTTCAGCTACGTTTCTACTAAAACATAGATCACCATTTTTCAAATCATAGTAAAGCTTTTGTGCTGCTACGTTCATGAGAAGCTTGGCGCTGAATGCTTACGAAATTCTAAAAACTTACAAAAACTTCAAAAACCACGTAGTTCAGTAATTTTCACTTCCATTTTTTAATTTTTTTAAGATTTTCTCACTCGTTATCTATTGAAAGCCACCAAAAAAGCCACTACTTAGACAAAGATCTCCATGCTTGCCCAACATTGTGGTAAAAATGCTTCAAGGTTGAACTTTTTAATCCTGCCGACTCCTTTCTTCTCTTGGATCAAAGTAGTCTATTTTTGAAATTTCCAAAATACAGTCAAATTGGGAATCATTCGATACCTAATGAAGGGCGGAACCACATTGCAGTTGTTTTTGTCCCTTCAGTCCGCAAATTGCGAAACTGCACCTGGTGTTTTCCAGCCTGCAATTCCAGGAAATGCGAGGTCGAATTTCAAGCAGCATGTTGAATAGCAGTATTTGACGTGAACTGCAACAGGTTGAAATTACTATTTACTAATTTATGACACTTGTTTGTTATTATTATCTTGTTCCATGCTTAAATTAAACGGAATCGAGTTGACTTAAGTCCAAAGCTCAGTGGTTCGATCCCCACCCTGCACACTTTTCTTCGCATCCTTTAATGCTGATTAAAACCTTTCACACGTCAGTTAGCCAAATTTTGTGTTCTCAGGAAATTTGTCTCTTCAGCTATTTGCTTGCAAACAGAAAAGGCCAACTGCAAAGTGCAAACTAAAAATATGCATTCAAGCAACAAGCAAACTGTTAGATTGAGCTCTGCACTCAGTGTTGCTAACCTTTTTTACCGGCTTCTTCTATTTTCGAACCCAACCTTTCGAATTCAATTATTTTAGGTATGGCTCACTCAAGTCATTCAGTATGTTCTCGTTCCCAGTTTCCTATTTCACCGGCATTTCAAATCAAAGATTAATACATTGCCGCAAAGCTATTTTTGATTTGAAAAAGGTTATGCTTCAATTCTAGCAATCTTTAAATACATTTTCCCATTTATTATATAAAGCTAATCCTCAAACCATCAAAAGAAATTCTTTTTCTGGATTTGGATTTGGGCTAGAATTTCTATCCTCTGCTAGCTGTCGGGGTCTGGACGTTGACAACTGAAGTGGGCATTGTCTATTTGTGTGTTTTTAATTGCACGATAAAATTTAACAATATCTTGACCTTAGCTTAACAGAATAACATGAACAACACAAGTGTATCTGTTACCATCCTTTCAACAGTTTTTTATTCTCTGTATGGAATTGAAGGCATCATACAGATAGCAGGTAATTTAATTATCGTATTAGCAATCTGGCGTTCCACTACTCTGCACAGAAAAGAATACTGTCTTCCAGCTGCCCTGGCCGTGTCTGATCTTATAATGGGAATTGGCCAACTACATGCTGGAATTTACAGAAACTATATAATTCACAGTGCTAACAACGACATCTTAGTCACAAAATGGGACTGTATTAAAACGCTTCAAGCTTTTGGTATCTTGTTTGGCTCTTTTTCTGGCCCAGCAGTACTATTGTTAATTTCAGTCGATCGCTTAATTGCTTGTGTCAGTATTACTGCTTATTTTAAGCTGACAACAAAGCGAATTCTTTTTCTAAGCTTGCTACCCTTTTTAATTGCTGCAACACTATGTAGCACCGCATATATCAGTACATATTTCACACCGCGTAAACGAATAGCGCATCCAACATGTGTGGCAGGGTTGGCGTTAACATGGTGGATGGAATGGATTTTGTATTGGTATATGTGTGGAACCGGGTTACTTAGTGTTGCTATTTATGTGGTAGCGATGTTGTTTCTTTACTGCAACCGAAATGATTCTATTTCCAACACAATTAAACAGAAGAAAGAACGGCAGCTGAAGGTTACAAAAACTTTGTTAATTGTAATATTTTGTACGTTTATACTTCACACTATTCCAATGTTAGCTATGATTCTAAGCTTGGGGAGGGTTCCCAGGTCTGTTTACAGTATTTTTGCTCCGATCGCTTTGGTTCTCATTAACGGAAACTCTGCAAACAACATTTTCATTTATTTGTATAAAAATAATGAAATTCGCACTTCAATTTTACAGCTGTTCTGCTCGCATAGACATCAACATGGTACTTCTAAAGTCGAGTCCTTTACAGGAACCAAGGCTCCAATCTTTACATTATAGTTCTCAGATGCATTGGCACATGAAATGCAAACCATTTTATTTCAACCTGATTATGAGCAAATGGCAACGCATTTTTGGGAACATTTCCGGGAAATTTGGTTGATTTTTGATTGTTGGATTTTAGCTATTGGTTCTACGATAACATTTGTTCCGCTCATTAAGCGTTTTTAGGTGATATCCATGTTGTGGTGGATTAGAAGAAATATTTAAAAGTTTCAAAACATAGGTTCGATCAGTTTTATTCTATCATTTAAGTAACATTATGATTGCGCAAAAGACAACGGAATATGCAATATTTTTGATTTACCTTGAATATAACCCAAATTTTAGATTTGTTAAAATCTTCAAAACCTTCTGTTCCAATCGATTCTTACAAATGTATACAGTTCGGATTAACTTAAAATTTCTTTAGTGTTTTAGTTTTTGATGTTCAGTCTTTTGTTTACTTCAAACAACTACAGTTAACATACCCATTTTGGGTCGAACTATAGTTTCACAGCCATTTTTATTAATCTTCATGGCATGTTTTCCCTACCTATAGGCCTCCTCGACGACCCTACACGTGGCGTTTGTATCTTGCGTAGTCTTGGGTTTCGTGCTTTACATCTGTTAGAACACTCCACTGATCAATCTGTGAACTACTGTACAACTACGGAGTAATGGGATGTTTAATTTAGATTCAAGAATTAGCAATGACCGTTGGTTATCGACTGTTCCTACTGGATTGGAATGAGCCTTACCGTCTAGCGAGAACCGATCCTTTTGTAAAATACTTTTGTTTATCAAATGAGGCAGCATTTAGTTATATCCATAATGATGTGTTTTTATTCAAATTCCAATAAACCCGGACAGCACAAGAGGGGGTGAGTGCAGAAACAGAAATAGTACCCAGTTAAGCAAACCAATTGACGTAAAGCAGTGTTCAAATGGCGCAATTAGATCATAGGAAAACATTAATTAATGTTTACGATCAATTGTTCCATTGTAAAAATGTGAAATTCCAAAACGCGAATATACAAAACCTGATTTGTGAATTCACGTATTGGACTTCGATCTTTTGTGATGCCTTTGCATTCCCTGTGGGTTCGTCAATAAGTGGCTATTTTATTGATTATCTTTCTATTGTTCCATAATAAAGTAGTGCATCGTTGCCGGGTCTGGTTGCGTAAAGTTTAGTAAGCGCAGAATGTCTCTATTTGCTTAATGAAAATTTGCGTGATTATGCTGCTGGTAGTACCTGTAGTATGACGAATTTGCCAGCTTAGTTCAAACTGCGCCACTTGCATGATAAACGGTAGACAGCTGTGTCGACAACATGAACACCAAAGCAAAATAACACAAAATAACAATGGGAATAAAAACAAGAACGGCATTTGTGCTATTCGTCGTATCAATAGTACATAATAGAATAAGAGTATGCAACTCTTACGCTACTATGTACTAAACATGCTTGATAACTCGGGATTCCCGAAAGTTTTCCAATTTTACACTAATTACATGCTTTCATATGATTCGTTAGCAGCTTAGGCTTACGATAGGCATTTTGTTAGTAATTTTTAATTAATTAATTATAACTTTAAGTAGGTTAATGTAATTAAAAAACTAATTCGACAACTTTGTAGCATTTTTTCTGCTCTTTCCAACGATATAAAAATTGTTGCAGACTACATTCCTACGAATTTTTGTTTTGTGCAACAATTTTTATATCATTGGAAAGAGCAGAAAAAATGCTACAAAGTTGTCGAATTAGTTTTTTAATTACATTAACCTACTTAAAGTTATAATTAATTAATTAAAAATTACTAACAAAATGCCTATCGTAAGCCTAAGCTAATTAGCGAATCAGCGAGCAGACACACACTTATATGAAAGCATGTAATTAGTGTAGGGTGGGATCCCCCCCGAAACTTTCGGGGGGGGGGGTCCCGAGTTAGTGACCCGAGCATATCAAGCATGTTTAGTACATAGTAGCGTAAGAGTTTCATACTCTTATTCTATTATGTACTCTTGGTCGTATCAATTTACCTCGTAAATAGAACAAAACGTAAATACTAGCTAAATAACAAATTTATTTGCCCCTAGATCCAGCTAAATTATATGTAGCTGTGGTCTTGGAACAGTATACATGAATGAGCTAAACATGATTAGAAACAAGCAAGATTTTGTGCAAAAAGTTAAGTTTCCGCTGGACGGACACTTTCAGTAATTGTAAACCTGCTGCGCAGCTATTTTTTGCAAAGGAGCTTTCTCTTGGTTACAACAGAAGATATTCGTGCAAAACATTGTCTGATCATTTTTCATAAAATTTGTAGAATTCAATTTTATATCGCAAATAGAGTTTAAACAATTCAGCATTACATATTCGCATATAACATTATGTTTCCGTAAGTTTTCTGTATGTCAGAAATCTTTGCTGGGCTGTTAAAAAGTTTAAGGTTGACTATGAGTCATAATCAGAACAAAGAATAGACGTTTCCGATTTTGGAATTGAAAGTAATACATGAGCAAGCATATATGCGTATCATCTACATGGATCAGAAATAGAAGTTATTTGGAATGAAAGACTAGATTACACGCACAAATCATGCTAGCCCTATCTTAAACCGTTGTTTACACGCATTTACGGTGGGAAGTATCTTTATCAAGCAAAATGCATGTGAGGGCCCGGGCTGAGCAAACATAAGAGACCTGCTGCGCTGAGGCGCAGCAGGAAAAAGAAACCTTAATGCGTTAATACAAATATTGTCTTGTCTGCATTAGACCGAACCTGCATGAACTTACTTCAATTCCTACTTACAGCGTAATATCTGATTAAATAAACATTATATTGAGCTTATTTTAAAAGTAGGGGTACTGTCTCAGGTGATACTGCCAGCTTTGCTTAATTAACAAGATAGGCTACCGTATGAGCTGTCTATAGTTAGCATTGAAGACTGTCCAAAATGAATCTGGAAGATGCATCATAGTGCAAAATTATGATTTAGCTCCTTCTTAAGTGAACTTTCCCAGCAATAAAGATCTTAAATAAGTATCACTGCATCACCGTTCAGTTATACGTAACCCAGTCAAGTATCACACTCGAGTATCGACCCACATACTTAACTGTATCCTCCAACCGAGTCGGGAGCATAATTCAAGAAATCCTCATTATCTCTTCAGTTGTAACTATCTTGTACTTATGGAAATGGTACTGCAACAGCACACAATTGATTTAGTGTGTGTTGTGACTTGTAAAAGACAACGACATTTCTGTCAACAAACACATAACAAAGCTGACAAAATTGTATTTTTAACAGCTGGTCAATGCTTCTTTGAAACCTCAAGCTTCTGACTTCAATGTAATTAAAGAGGAAAGCATGTTGCACACCACCAAAATATCGGGCACCCGATGGGAATTCAATCCTCTATCTTTTGCTTGCGCTCTAACCAACCGAACGAACTGAACTACGGGTGCATCAGTAGGATGAGCTGCAAAAGGAATTCGATTTGAGAGTGTACAACTTCAACGCACCAGTACATTAAGTGGAGTGAGATAACTATCAAGCCTCCCACCGAGCACCGAGGCCAGCCAAAACCCAAAGGTGTACCCTAGCAAAGTTTACAACTTAGGACTTTCTCTGTTATCGGAGCAATATCTGATCTATCGCAGCATGCTAATTCATTTAATTCTCTGGAGGCCAATTGGCCAATTATGTTGAGATACATCCGTCGAAGGGGCATTCTATTTAGAGAGCACAGCACGTTTTTACAACGGACAGTATATGTACCGTAATTACTTTATTATTACAAATCTTTCCCTTTATGAATGTTTTGAACACACAAATGTTAGAACGTGTACAAAATCGGCATATCGCTGAAAGGTTCAGCTTTACCGTTCCTCGTTGACTTATTGTGCAACACAGGAACAATGATTTTTAGACAAAAACTAACAATAAGTATAAGACAAACCATTATTGGGAATGCGCCGATTGTGAGGGCTGATTTTTGACTTTGGAGGGATCGTCGGATTGTAAAATTAATAAATTAGCCCTTATGGTTCCCTGATATTAGGCGGAAAAGACCAACTGCAAACCATTTCTTTTCAGATAATATACCGCTGAAGCAGAAAGTCCTGTAAATTAAAAAAGCTGAAACCTTACTCAGAGTAAACTGTTTCATTTTTCCCTGCGCTTAATATTGAACTGTACACCCTTCTACTTAGTATTCTTATACATTCGACATAACAGTCATGAATTCTTTTGCTTTAAACTCATTTTCTCATCATTTTCTCTTCACTAGTTAGGTATCGATACTGGGTAAACACGATACACTTCGATGGTATCAATTCTGGGTAAGCAGCTCCGATACACTGGGCAAACACGATAACCTTTCATCAGATTTTTCTTTGTACTTCGAATGAGATTACATTGATCCAAAACAATTTTTATTTGAAAAGGTCAGGGTTTTTATTCTTAGCGAGCTTTAGCGAGCTTCAAATGATAGTTCGAATGGAGGTAAAGTTTCCTCATTCCCATCCTCAACAAAATTGTTTCTCTTTAGTGTGATCTTGTCAGAATAAATGCCATTCACTGCCAGATGATGATATTTCACTTTTACAATGTTCTAAACTGTCAAGGGAATTGATTGTTTGTTAGCAATGCGTTAAAATTTAACAATGCTTTCATTTTAGTCAAGCAGGCTTAACCTGAACAACATTTGTGCTTCAGCCAGAGTCCACTCTGCAAGTTTTCTATTCTCTGGATGCTAGTGAAGACATAATACAGATTACAGGTGAATTTATTTATCCTATTAGCAATTTGGCGTTCCTCTACTCTGCACAGAAAAGAATATTGCCTTCCCGCCGCCTGGCCATATCCGGATCTTATATTGGAATTTGAACAGCTACATGCTGGAATTTACAGAAACTACATAATTCACAGTGTAAACAGCGATATCTTGAGCTTTAAAATGGACTGCATTAAAACGTTTCAAGCCTTTGGCTTTTTGATAGGGTCGTTTTCTTGTCCTGCTATGCTACTGCTGATTTCTATTGATCGCCTGGGTTACAAGGCTCAGCCGATTATTTCAGCAAGCACTGTTCCTTTTCTAATTGCAGCTTCCTTATGTGGTACCGCCTACATCACTACGTACATGGCGCCGCGCGAACGAGTATCCCATCCGACTTGTATGACAGCGTTGGCCATTACATGGTGGATGGAGTTGACTGTGTATTGGTACATGTGCGGGGTCGGCATGCTAAGCGTTATTATCTATGTGGTGGCGATGAGTTTTATATACATCAATCGAAACGATCCCGTTTCTACCGCTTTGAAACGGAACAAAGAACGACAGTTGAAAGTCACCAAAACTTTGTTGGTTGTTACAGCCTGCACGTTTTTGTTTCACACTATGCCAATGTTCTAATGCTGGGATGGCTTCCTAAGCCGATTTACATAATTTTTGCTCCGGTAGCAATGGTACTCATTAACGGAAATTCTGCTAACAACGTTTTTATTTATACAAAAATAAGGAAATCCGAGCTTCGATTATGCAACTGTTCTGCATACACTCACACGGTAATGTAATTCAAAAGTCGAGTCGCACCCAGATGCCAAAGTACGACAACTTTGAAACCTAGACCAGTACTGAGAGTACCTGTGAGTACAACGTTGTTTTGTGTCTTGGATATGTGATTTAGAATAGAATATCCTCAGTATATAAACACAACTGTTTTCAGCATAGCAATAGCAACCAAGTAATCGTTTTTATTTTAAACAAACATGAGTGTGCAGTGCAGCGAGTAATTACTGCGTACAAGATATCTGAAAATGAAAATAATAAAAATATACGATGATAATCTGCATACTTCTAGACCACAGATTTTTGACGTAGCATCATAATACCTATTAAATTACTGCTTAAGGGGACGGCTACGAATTTAACTAAAGATTTGAGGTTGTAGATGCTAGCTAGTTTTTGCCATATTAGGTATGGTGCAAAACACTTTAAACTAGAAAGCATCCAACTCAGCGTAGTGTCTTGTAGAACCTTCATACGTTGGTATAGTCGGTCCAACACTCGACATGAAAGACATACAAGCTTTGCGGCGCCCTAAGCGCTCTGGACAAAGTGTCATAACGGTGAAGAGACAGTCCTTATATGTAGTTTTTACGACGGTATAAAATAATCTCTAGATCGATGTATTCTTTTACGTGCGAATTTAAAGTGCAAAAGATTAATGTTGCTCCATACGGGTAGAGGTTAACTGAAGTCGTATGAACTGTAGTTAAACAAATGAACCATAATTTTCTCCAGCTAATGCGCCAAGGATCTTTAAGTTTTGTGAAAACCAAGTTGTAGAGTTAATCCTTGTGTTCGCATGGCTAGATTTGATTGTGGATGTTTTGCTAGTATATCGAAGATATCAGCTAAAACTCCGAAGTACTATGGCAATGAAATTAAGTCATTGAGCCTGGAACTAGTTGATCGATAGGCAAGATTGCTTCCTCGGAAATTGAGGACAATTGCTCCAAAGACTCTAAGACCTTTTGCAAGCATATTCTGAAACAAGGCATCACCACATCAAAAAGATAATTTGATATTTGCATTCAGCAGGTGTATTCAGCAGCTATTAGCATCAGCAAAATCGGAAAGAAAAATTTTACCCCATTTTATTGCGCTTAGCTACAAACTAGTTTTGTTAAATGCTTGATTTCAATAGCGGTAGCCAACTCTAGCAGATCAAAACCAGATTAGTAAACAGATTTGGTTGAGCTTTGCACATAGTGTTGCAAAACTTTTTCTTGTGGATTCTTCTATTTTCGAACCTAACCTTTCGAATTCAATCTCCTTAAATCTCTCAGCTCAAGCAGATTGTTCTCTTTTCCATTGTCTATTTCAACGACATTTCAAATGAAAGATTATTTCATTAATACATTAAAACAAATGTATTTTCTATTTGAAAAAGGTTATGCTTCAATCTTAGCGAGCTTTAAATACATAGTTCTCATTTGAGATAAACGTTAATTCTCCAACCACAAAACTGTTTTCAGGATTGGATTTTGTCTAAAATAGGTGCTTTCGACTGGCTGTCAAGTTATAGATGTTCGCACACCACATCTTAAGCTGATGCAGAAGTGATTAATTTGCTTGTTTCTTTCTTAATCATACAATAAAGTTTTATTACATCTTCATTTTAATTCAGCAGAATTAACATGAACAACACAAGTGTTTCCTCAACACTGACAGTGCTTTCAACAGTTTTTTATTCGGTATATGCTATTGAGGCACCATACAGATAACGGGCAATTTAATTATCCTAGTAGCAATCTGGCGGTCCTCCACACTGCACCGAAAGAAATACTGCCTTCCAGCCGCACTGGCCATTTCGGATCTTATTATGGGAATTGGCCAACTACATGCTGGAATTTACAGAAACTATATAATTCACAGTGTTAACAATAGCAACTTGGTCACAAAATGGGACTGCATTAAAAAGGTTCAAGCTTTTGGTTTTCTAATGGGCTCATTTTCTGCTCCAGCAATGCTATTGCTGATTTCCATTGATCGGCTGATTGCTTGTGTCAGTATCACTGCTTATTCCAAACTGACAACAAATCGAGTCATTGTATTGAGCACTGTTCCTTTTCTAATTGCAACTTCACTAAGTGGCACTGCCTATATCAGCACGTACCTGACACCTCGTGAGCGGATATCCCATCCAACATGTATGGTGGGACTGGCAATTACATGGTGGATGGAATTAATTGTGTATTGGTATATGTGCGGGATTGGCATGCTAAGTGTCATAGTTTATGTCGTGGCGATGTGTTTTCTATATACTAATCGAAATGACCCCCTTTCAAAGGTCATGAAACGTAACAAAGAACGACAGCTGAAAGTCACTAAGACACTGTTAATTGTAATACTCTGCACGTTTTGCTTTCACACTATACCAATGCTAACCTTAACTCTATCACCGGGAAGAGTTCCCAGATCAGTGTACATGGTGTTTGCTCCGGTAGCAATGGTTCTCGTTAATGGAAATTCTGCAAACAACGTTTTTATTTATTTGTATAAAAATAAAGAAATTAGGATTTCAATTTTGCAACTGTTCTGTAAGCATGGACATAGCCTTGGTAATTCCAAAGTCGAATCGTACACAGGCGTTAAACCTGTCGCTACCTTTTAGCCTTTATAAACAGCACCAGAATGAAACAATGTTTAGTTTGTGTCTTCAAAGTCTGTGATTACAAAAGTGTTCATACTTTTTACGCACATATTTTCTTCTCTTCGCCAAGTACGGCTAAGTAGTGTTTTCTTGTGCGTCCAACAAACATTAAATACAATTAAAGCAGTTCTTGTTCACAGCTCAGTACTACTTCTATGTTTGTTTTTGACTGAAAGTGCTACAAGACAATAAAGTTGAGTGTTTGTGGTGGCTGACTTC
>JASAND010002491.1:0-40164 GCA_030248195.1 Trissonchulus latispiculum
CATATCAATTAAACATTGAAGAAACGTTACCTGTCCAAAGGTGCAGGATAAAGTTATTCCCAATATTATCGACTTCCACATTGTTGCTGTGATTCCTAAAGCTTCAATAGACTAGCTTTAAACGAATAGGATTTTAAACGTTCACTTTCAAGTGTAATTACATTCAGTCCAGCAATTAAGCCGGTTATCGCAAAATTTTCAAATTAACGGAAGTTACGGAATAATTGCTGTCGCCATGTGACAACAAAAAAGTACTTATAATTATAATTATAATCTAATCAGTTAACTATTAAGCAGAAAGGCTTGTTTTTGACAGCTTTTGCTTTTATTATATTTTTGAACCATACAAGAATAAATATGATTTCACTCCCACGTAATAATTTGAAATGGGTAGTTACGGCTTTAAAATTGCTTTTGTTACTTTTAGCAGGAGTACACAATGCATAAGAGTATGACAAGTGTCAATCGCTATGTACTATAGGCCTGCTACATCCTCTGCAGTCTATCGTTTGGCCCTCCCATAATTCAGACCCCTCTCACCCCGCCCCTATACATGTAAAGGGTCCAAACGAGGGATCGAGCTCGTGCTTGTATATTTAATACACTCTAATCATATAAGCTTGGACCCCAAACATAAATTTGGCCTCCGTCAAGCTTAACATGTAAGTATGCTAACATAGACCCCAATCCCTGGGCCCCGTCCCGTACATGTATAGTACGTACATGTACAGTACATACGTACATGTATGTCTGAATTATGGGGCGGGGGTCAGCCGATAGCGTGCAGAAGATGTAGCAGGCCTATAATACATAGCGTATGACGCTTGTCATACTCCTATGTATTATGTACTCTTGCTTTTAGTTACTGTTACAAACGAATATGTTTGCGTGTACACATGCACATTCTACCAATAATACTAAATAATAATAATAATCTACCAATAATAATACAATAATATTGTAAAGTTGGAAAGGTATAGCTAACCAAACTTTACGGGTGGAAACTGTGCGCGTATGGAAACGACGAACCTGGAGGAGACTTATGTTCCAGTCGAGCTGGGCAGGATCTCGCCAAGAATAACTAAACCTAACAGACTACTAAATAGGGCTTTCTAAAGGGACAAATAAAGGCAAAACTATCAATCACAGAAGAAACTTTGAATAAATTAAATACACGCTCAGCGAATAATTAAACTACCTAGGTCTAGGAATAACTCAGAACCCTACCTGCCGAGTATACAGTTCTACTAAAACCTAAGCTAAAGACATCCTAACGGCTCAGTAACTGAGACCGCATTTAATAAAAATCTAGAGAAACAAAGGGAGCGACTCCCGAAATATTACAGGCCAGTATAAGAAATTTTGACAAAATAACATTCATAGTAAAAATACAAATTAAGGAAAATTCAAACAAATAACAAGGTTTAGGGGCAGATTAAATTTAGACTGGACAGAAATATACACATTCACAAATATAAACCATACCATTCAGTTCCGATTCAACCCCCAAATATTAAACCCACTTTACGTAATAACTCAACAATATTTCCTAAGCCGTCGCGGCTGACAACAGTATAAAGTATAGCATTCTAAAACTTTTCCTAAAAGCAAAGCACAATATTAGTTATTAAATAGAAATAAAACAACACACAATTACAAACCAATAACAAATTTTGATTAGACTCTCAAGGTCGCCTCGGAGACTAGACACTACTAACAAAACACAATAACTTACAACTACCCAGCAATGGAAATCCAAATTGATGGAAAGAAGCACAGCTAATAGGGCAGGAGAGTAATCTTTAAAATACACAGCCACACGCGCGAGAGAAAAAGACAAGACTGACTAGTTTTTGAAAGGGGTGCTGAGAGAGGAGCCTGGTGAATTTTGATTGGTCCATTTTGAGACCCCCTTTGCAGACGGGATGCTCAGAGCGCATCCAGAGAATTTTCAAAAGGCAAGCAGCGCCACCTAGCAGCTAAGTGGGCTGAATAAAATACAATACATTTTAACATAGAAAACAACCAATTTCAAATCAATTTCAACACAATTTTACACAACACCCATTTCTCACTAAAAATACCATTCTTACTAAAATTTCACATTAAAATAAACTCACTAAAAATATACACTCAACTCACAAAAGCGACAGACGCAACGTCTCCCTATTACAATATCCCCCCAGCCCAAATTAAGTAAACGACTCAACCAATTTTCATAATTCTTTGAAGGTAGGTTACTGGACGTATCCTCATGACAAAAATGTAAAAAATTTCAAAAATTTAAAATTTTAAAACATTTTAAATTTTTGAATTGTTGAATTTTTATGTTCATCCGGTATAATCGGACACGGTGATTATTTTTCATCCTTGCAGTAACTTCTGAAAATGCAATCTCCGATCGCTACAGCTGTTTAAACTTTAGAGATCAAAGGCAAACACCGCCTAACCTACGATTTATTCCTAAGGCGGTATTTTCCTTTGATCTTCAATTTTAAACAGCTGTAGCGAACGAAGGATACCTTTTAGGAAGTTACTGCAATGATAAAAAGTGATCAGCGTGTCCGATTCTATCGGATGAACGTAAAAAAATTTCAAAATTTCAAGATTTTAAAATTTTTTTAAAATTTTAAATTTTTGGAATTTTTTCATATTTCTGTCATGAAGAGACATCGAGTAACCTACCTTCAAAGAATTATGAAAATTGGTTGAGTCGTTAACATTATTTGGGCTGGGGGGGATATTGTGGAAAAGATCCCTGCGTTTAACTACTTTTATATCGTTTCCTCATTTCTAGTCTCTAACACAACAATCTTTTGAATAATGTGTGTATGCCGCAACTGCTTTTTTCTTTCTTGCTGCTAAATATCGTAATACCGTTTGAAGTAGTTGATAGAATTTGCTGGAACTGGTTTCATTGAAAAGAGCAGACCTAGAAGATCTCAGAAAAAATTTTCTAAAACAAATTTACCTGGAGACTGATTTCCAAATTAGCCATTAATTAATTACTCTTGAAATGAACCCCCATGTTTCACCCATTCGTCTGAATATGCCTAACCACCCATTTATCCTAATAATGTTTGATGTAGCTAAGTGAAGCGAGGTGTTCCAAAAAGGCTTATTCGAAAGACGACAGTTAACCCTGTCATGCAGGAGCATGATGGATTGTCCACGTGATTCGGCAGATTTATTAGATCCAACCGTTAGACCCAACCAGCCTCTGAGCAGTCCGCCTTTGTAGTCCCAGAATCCGTCCCAACTGGTTATGCTCTCATGGGGTCGTCCGTCATCCGGACTTTGATGGAAACGGTGACTCCATCTACACCTGCTGTACCCTCGGTCCCTGTGGCACGGTTCGGCACCAACTCCGTCCTGTCGAGTCATCTCAAGCCGGATAAACCGGCGTCATCGAAAGGTCGGCGCCCAAAATGTAGTTCGCTGGAGAGTAGGCGGCAAAACTTGGTGGGGCTGCCTTCCAATCGGACTGCTTCGGCGGTATACCTGGTTCAGAGCGAGATCGTAGCTTTTGTGCTTTGGGATCCGATCCGAATCGTATTCGTCCGTTGCCACCGCTGTCACGGTTTCCTCAATTCCTGGGAGCCAACATCTACGATCGTCTACACCATGCCAGGTGTCCTACGTCCTATCAGTGTCTTTTCGCCGACGGCTTATGTGTAATGTTACACACCTCGCCAAACATTTTTGCTATTTTTCAGAAAAAAGTGTGTAACTACCTAAAAATTTCTAATTTTCTCCCGTTTTGTTTACCACGTGATAAGTATATTGGTAATGGGAACTAATTATTTCGCGGTGTTTTCGAAGCAGCTTGTTTATAAGTGAAAATTGAAAACTCAAATTTACAGCAAAAATTGGTGAAGCTTCACCGAATCAACAAGACAAGGTTAAAAAATTAAGCAATTATAACGCAAAGAGCAGCATTCATAGGAACGTACTACTTAGCTAGAGAAAGGAAAAGCAGCGACAAGATTTAGTTGGGATGATTTTGACTTGATAAAACGAATGAAAATTTATTAAAATTAAAAACGCAAATTTATCTGAAGGGAAGTGAATGAATGAACAAATGTAGTAAAGACGATCCAATTGTTAAGTATAACGTAAGGATATAAGAATGGAGTAGAAGGGGGTCCCCCCAGAAACGGTAAATATGTGGAAACAAATTAATGCGCATTGGAAAAAGTTCCCACTATTTGGCAAAATTTGTCCAAACTTTGTGTGTAACGTTACACCGTCGCCAAAAATTTTTGGCTATTTTCCAGAAAAAAGTGTGTAATTACACGCTTTTTTGAGCAAATAAAAAAACACTGCGTCCTATACCCTGGAGGACGGATTCTCCGACGGATTCTCCGGACAATGGACAGTGGGCAGCTATTTATCGTGGTCGTCAGGATGACCAGCCTTCAACATCACGATCACAGCGGTCGCATCGGCGGGAGACATCCCGTCCTCTTTCATCAATCAAGCCACGTGATCCTTCTCGATCATGCCGTCGAGAAGATTTATCAGATTATCATCGTCGATGATCGACATCCCGTCGCGCGATTCCCGTCCAACATCAGAAGCGGATTGTGAGCGCTGGTAGCTAAACTGTTCCGGTACCCGCATCTGATCAATGCCACGACATGGGACACTCGAATGCCGAGAGTTCTACTCATGCCAACATGCATGGTCGTCGTCTACAGCAAAATGCATGACCATCCATGCTTAGCTCTAAAACTTGCATGCATGCAAGCAGAGCTATAGAGCCGAGCATTGCTTGCCTGTACGGATATCCAATGCCTTTTTCAGCAGTTGAATATTTTTTATCTTGCTCGCTCGACGGTGTTGTTGTTTGGTAGGCGGTCGTTGTTGGTTTCCCATAAACGGTGGACTATGTCAGTCCGCTCCCCCGGAGGTAGGACAAGACTGCCTCCGGATTCCGTCTAAGGCAGGAAAGATCAGGGGATATACCTAGGTGCCGGATTCGGTGGACGGCGTGGCCGGGGCAATTGAGGAGCACGTGGGAGAGGGTCCCAGACTCCTCCCCGCAGTCGGAGCACATCGGGGACGGCCATTGCTCAGGGTTGGCACGGAGCTGAGCTGGAGTGTAGCCTGAGCATTGGCCTGAATGTGCCCAGAGTATGCAGATTGCAGACTATGCATTTGATGGAGTACGCTGAGTACCCAACTGCCAGTCCGCAGGTCGTTCAGGTCGGGGTGGATTTGGCACGGGGTTTTTCTCGAATCACCGGCTGTCAAGAGGATGTGCACCCAGTACACCGGCCTACAAAGTCCCCCTACCAAAAACCCTGTAGTGGACGGAGGACGCTGAGTGAAATGAGAGCAAATTTCAGAGCTCTGAAACAGGAAAATGAAAACCAGGATGCAGCTCCTGAAGATGAAACCGCGGGGGCTGCGGAACAGGAGAAAAGCGGACGTGGACGAAATCCCAGTGCCGGCAAAGAAGGAAGGCAGGAACGCAGGAATGGAAGGCAAGATAGAAGACAAGAGAGACGAGAGGGACGGAAGGAGAATCGAGCAGACAGAAGGGCAGCTAGAAGAGAAAATAGACAACGGAATAATGTCGAAGCTGACACAGCTGCTTGAAATACCAATTTTTCATAGATGCAGAAATTAAATTTAGTATTCGCATAATACACTGGAAGACAAAATTAAGGCTTACCGTATTCTTGTGCTTAAGGGAACAACGTGTGTCTCCTTAGCGAACCAAGTCTTTGATCCAGTGCTGGAACTGTTTGATCCAGAAAGAGCAAGTTAAACTATGCATGAGTCACGAACATTTAGCTTTGAGTCACGCATGGTTCGACTGAAAAATTGAGTTTTTTATTGGTTCGCTAAAAGTCGCTTTGCGAACCAAGTTTTGAGTTATTGGCTCATTTTGTGTCAGTTGATAGTCCTTCAAGTATACTCGATGAGTCACTCTTTAGAATTTAATGAAACTTCAGAGAAAAGGGTTGTGGGTAAAAGCAGGGACAGGGACAGGGACAGGGACAGGGACAGGGACGGGTGGGTAAAACCATCCGTCCCTGAGTTTACCAACCCGTCCCTGAGCCGTCCCTGCTTTTACCCACCCGTCCCTGGGTTTACCCACCCGTCCCTGTACTTACCCATCCGTCCCTGAGTTTACCAACCCGTCCCTGACCCGTCCCTGGGCCGTCCCTGGGTTTACCCACCCGTCCCTGACCCGTCACTTGGCCGTCCCTGAGTTTACCCACCCGTCCCTGTACTTACCCATCCCTCCCTGAGATTACCAACCCGTCCCTGACCCGTCCCTGGGCCGTCCCTGGGTTTACCCACCCGTCCCTGACTCGTCCCTGGGCCGTCCCTGGGTTTTTACCCACCCGTCCCTGACTCGTCCCTGGGCCGTCCCTGGGTTTTTACCCACCCGTCCCTGACTCGTCCCTGGGCCGTCCCTGGGTTTTTACCCACCCGTCCCTGACTCGTCCCTGGGCCGTCCCTGGGTTTTTACCCACCCGTCCCTGACTCGTCCCTGGGCCGTCCCTGGGTTTTTACCCACCCGTCCCTGACTCGTCCCTGGGCCGTGGATTGGTTTTTACCCACCCGTCCATGACTCGTCCCTGGGCCGTCCCTGGGTTTTTACCCACCCGTCCCTGACTCGTCCCTGGGCCGTCCCTGGGTTTTTACCCACCCGTCCCTGACTCGTCCCTGGGCCGTCTCTGGGTTTTTACCCACCCGTCCCTGACTCGTCCCTGGGCCGTCCCTGGGGAGAAACCCACCCGTCCCTGACTCGACCCTGGGCCGACCCAGGCTTCTCACCCACCCGTCCCTGACTCGTCCCTGGTCCTTATGTGGGTTTTTACCCACACGTCCCTGACTCGTCCCTGGGCCGTCCCTGGGTTTTTACCCACCCGTCCCTGACTCGTCCCTGGGCCGTCCCTGGGTTTTTACCCACCCGTCCCTGACTCGTCCCTGGGCCGTCTCTGGGTTTTTACCCACCCCGTCCCTGTACTTACCCATCCGTCCCTGTTCCTGTCCCTGTCCCTGGTTTTACCCATCCGTCCCTGTCCCTGCCCCTGTCCCTGTCCCTGCTTTTACCCACAACCAGAGAAAAGCGGAATTTTTAAATAGAATCACTAATAAAAAATACCAAATTTAATTGGCTTAAAGCGTGAATTGGTCCGCTCACCTAACATGAGCAGTGGTGAGAATAAAATAGTGGTTATCCCAAGAACACGCTAAACTTTATTTTTCAATTTACCACGTTTTAAGTTGCAGTATCAGAGTCATCGCCGAATATACTATCCTGGCCGCAGCTTTAAATTCCATCGAATATTTGAAAAAATTTGAATTTTTGTACATGTAGAGATTGCTAAGTCGTGACTGCGTCCGCTCACCGAAAGTAGGGCGACTTTACTCCAAAAAGCAGGTTATCTCCGGTTGTCCTAATTTTTTAAATTGGGTAAAAAGCCTATTTTTTGCAGAGAAAACGACTGTTGTGGGTTTTTGAATGGTTGCGGCGCTTTCACAAGATAATAATTTATCAAAACATTGTCAATTAAATTCATCAAACTTAATAAAATAGAGACAATATGTTTCCTGTAATCTAGGAATTAGATTAATGTTTCTAAGAAAATTTATAAACAACGGCCATTCAAAAATCCACAGCAGTCGTTTTTTCGGCAGAAAAACAGCTTTTTACCCAATTTAAAAAATTAGGACAACCAGAGATAACCTTTGTTTTGGAGTAAAGTCACCCTACTTTCGGTGAGCGGACGCAGTTACGACTTAGCAATCTCTCTACATGTACAAAAATTCCAATTTTTAAAATATTCGATGAATTTAAAGCTACGGCCAGGATAGTATATTCGGTGGTGGGTGACTCTGATACTGCAAATTAAAACGTGGTAAATTGAAAAATAAAGTTTAGCGTGTTCTTGTGATAACCACCATTTTATTCTCAGCACTGCTCATGTTAGGTGAGCGGACCATTTCACGCTTAAAACCAATTAGATTTGGTATTTTTATTAGAGATTCTATTTAAAAATTCCGCTTTTCTCTGAAGTTTCGTTAAATTCTAAAGAGTGACTCATGGAGTATACTTGAGGGACTATCAGCTGAGACAAAATGAGCCAATAACTCAAAACTTGGTTCGCAAAGCGACTTTTAGCGAACCAATAAAAACTCAATTTTTTAGTAGAACCATGCGTGACTCAAAGCTAAATGTTCGTGACTCATGCATAGTTTAACTTGCTCTTTCTGGATCAAACAATTCCAGCACTGGATCAAAGACTTGGTTCGCTAAGGAGACACACGTAAGGGAACACCCACTTAAGAGAACATGTTCTCTTAAGTGAACGTGTTCTCTTATAAGGTGCTGGCATCCTTTTGTGCAGTGCTTTTGTGGTGATTTTTCGAAACGCTATAACTTTCGCAATTTTTGGAGTTGGAAAGAGCTTTATACATAGTTTTAAAGCTTATAATATGTACATTAACATGAGCTTACGTAACTAGCAAAATTGGCAAGAAAATAGCAAACATGCTTACATCTGACAGACTGAATATGGACCAAAAATTTTTGAACATCGATTTTCCAAACTGTAGAATCGGCCAAAATTTCTTCTTGTGCCATGATATGAAGGACATGTGGGTCGAGGGACATTTTTTTGGATTTGGCTCAACAAGCCACAGTACTCCAGAAAATCCTGCAAATGCGCGATGACACGAAATTTCGCAACTTTCTAGTCAGTTTTCTCACAACTGGAGATGTTTTAGCTCAAACCAAAATGTCCCTCCGCAATAGGGCAAATTTTCATTCAGCCAAAAATCACGCGAATCCATCGGGTAGTTTTTGAGAAATCGATGTTCAAAACAAAACAATCGCAATTTTGCCAAAATGGTTTTTCGGCGAATTCTCTAGCTTAAAGCAACGAACTCCAGCGAATAGGTATTGATAAAATGCGCAATTGGAGGATGTATCGATTGAGTATAAATAAGACGAAATTTTATGTAAGATTTGGCAGTAATTGTGAAAAAACTGATTTCTTCAAAAATGGCCATTTTTTTGACCCCAAAAACCGTTTTTGGCTTATACTGCCTTAACCACTCGAGGTAGCTCAAAAGTTGTAAAAGCAAAAATGTTCATTTTGGCACCCTCTTTCCAGCCATTACAACCAATCGGGTGTAGAGACCATGTACTGAGAGAATAAAGGCAAAAACCAAAACTTTCATATCTTTACACCTAAAAATCCGGGACTGGTCCCAGAATGTTAAAGAGCACGAAAATAATGTATTTGGAAAGTTTCATCCACTTTCACGAAGAATTGAAGCTTGTAGGAACGAATTTACACAAAGCGATACCAGCACCTTAAGGTGGTGATTCCTTTTTGGGCACATATTATTGGTTGACGGTACAAATGAAGATGAAATTTGATGAAACTTTCCAAAATAAGTTCTTTTAGCATTTTAACATCCTCCGAGCAATCTCGCTTCAAAACTTCGACGTCTCCGTTCAGGGCGGTTTTTGCCGATTTTTAACAGTTAGACAGTAGCTGCATAGCTATGATTATATTCATTCGAAAGATCCTGTTGTGCTCTACATTTTTGTTTTTTAAAGTACCTTTCTAGCTTTTCTCTATAGTGAGATATAGCCGATTTTCTTATTTTGGTTTTGAAAACTTTTCATTTTTGCAGAAATCAAATTATCCGCCATTTCCTGAGCTACGCAAGCCGTAAAATTAAACTAAGGGTGTCAGTTTGAAGGTCTCGTCGAGGCCGATTATTCGTGGCATTGTAATCTTCTAAATGCTATCCCGTGCGCTGCTATCATAAAAAATACAGTTTTTGCAAAAACACGACCAAATTTTTTCCAGCGATTGTGGAGCATTTACTATGCAAGCTAGAGGGCTGCCACTTACTGGACGTGTTTTACATAAAAACATCCAGGGACCCTTTTTTAGTTGCCCCGATTGCTGCTTTCTAGCTAAAGTGGTCGCTTGCGAAAGTTGGGAAAAGTAGGCAAAATCCATGTTGCGCAAACATTTTAGTTAATTTCTTTATAACGAAGACAGGTTTTATAATAATTAAAAAAGGGTCCCCAGCTATTTGATAGCGGAATCGAATGATGTGGTCGACGCCTCACGAAAAAATTTACTTTAGTCTGCAAAAAATCTGGAAAATTAAATTAATTCGAAATTGCAGTAAAATAAATATCGAGAACTAAGTTAGGTTCAGTGTATTCATTAGAAAGAGAAAATATTAATCTCCATTTCGATATAAAAATGACACTTGACTTCAAGGAATGAGTAAAGTAATAAGGGTTCAAAGTTGATGTCTCCAAAAGGAATCACCACCTTAAGTGAAATTGGAAAAATCCAGAACCACAAATAAAGAAACTGCTGTTGAGCGTTAAAATTCTTATAGTCATTTTTTTCAGAATTACAAAATAGCTTTTATTTTTCAACAGAAATGCAAGAAAACAAAAGAAGGAGAGATAGTGTTGATCATTCAAGTTTCTAATCCGCCAAACTTTAAAGTACGTATTTAACCCAAAAATCTCTACCCGTGAAGTGCCGTAGATTAAAATTAATAAGATCAATATAACAACATATCAAACAATTGGATCATAAATTAAATTAAACTGAAAACATTTCCTATTTAATAGCTTTCGGTTCAAGCCTTAAAATAGTAGGAGTATATGCATATTTTGTGAGTCCTTAGAGAAGCAAAACAGCGGCGGTTGGACAACTTTGGCCTACATCCATAATGAAGCACCTAGCGAGGAATCCCACATAAGCAGATATAAACTTATTGCTCTTTAAATCCAGCTTAGTGTTTCTTTTATCTGTCACCGCACCGTATCATGTGTTCCGAATTTACTGCAAGAAAGCATGAAACCTACAGCTTCTAAAAATTTCTGGTTTCAACAGTCAAACAGTCAAATAGTTCAGAACAACCGGCGGTACGTTGTAACTTTGCATTAATTAGTAAAGAATGTAGTTTGCTCGCCCACTTCTCTGACGTTAATTAGTCCTTTTTCCAAAAGAAAATTTGAATAAACATTTTAGCTTAGTTTGAATGATAATTGAGACTCATCGGCATTGAATTTTATTCAGGCTGACGCATGGTGTTTACGATCTGTATGTTTCAGCAGCTCAAATAGCCAGTTTCATGCAAACCTTGATAGGTACTTCAGAAAGTCATCGCTTGCAGTCTGAAAATAGTTAACGTCGTCGGAATTTTTGTTTTTTACAATGTCGGCTAAATGGCATTGCGGCAACTGAACCAAAAATTTATTTCGGCATAGAATAAACCTCTTGGTATATTCCCATCATAAATGTAACACGATGACAACCAAGCGTCACTTCACAGACTCAAATCGTTTTAGAATCTTATCACACTATTACAGCTAAGCAGGTTAATCTGAACCCGTAGTTAAATTTACAATTGAGCTATTGGTGCTACCTTAACGCTGACCTTTTTAGTCGAGGGCTTATTTTACTCTATAGTAGTTATTTACGAGTACTACATAAACAGCTGTTTTTGAGTATGACAGCGGTTATGTTTATTCGTATTTGCATACCTGTTTGAGTGATCTGTTTGCCATGTAATTTTGTATTTCGACAAAAGTGCCTTCTTTTTGCTCCTGCTTCAGAGAAATGCTGCTGCACAATATCGGTTTCTTAATATTTCTGGTTTGTTTGGCAGAAGCCAGAAATCCCTATCGTCGCTTCATTTTAACCGTTGGATTTCCTAATTCTGACGTGAAACTGAAAATAGAAGTGGCTTGCTCAACCTCATGTTTGATGACAAATTACTATGGCTTATTGGTGCGCGGAGCGACCGTATCCGTTCCCAGTGTATTGCTGCAGACAAATTGCTTCATAGAATTTCAGCAACAAATCTGAACACCAGACAATTTATTGGTCATTTTACCCTTACTGGAAATAAGATATTAATTGTGCCTGAAAATAGTTATATGTTCAATAAACAATAAAGTCAACTCAGTGACGTTTGAATCACATCAAAAGGAAGAGTAAGACACTCAGCGCTTTCTAATGTTGTAAGATTGCCACACGTTCGAACATTACCTAAGGTCGAAATCTCGGGGGGCACACACAACGCTGACATTTTTCAAAAACGGGTGTTTTGTCAAATTAAATGCTATTGGTTGAGTTTGAAAAAATTAAATATTTAACAATAATTTTTAGGTCATTATGTTGCGTACAACGAGTTCTTTTTAACGATTTAAATATTATTATAGTTAGGTTTATGCAATCTCTTACAAAACCGGCAATAAAACATCCTTTCCAAGAAATAACTAAGAATTTCATCATTTCTTCAAAGCGGCTTACATTGTTGCCGGATTTCCGAAGTGCCAGAACCGAACTTAACTTTTATATCTTTAAAAGTATCTTTTTCTTAACATAATGATATGAAAAATTTTGCAGGCAGGCCGGTGACTGTTTCTGCGGCTAATAGCCTTAAACATGCTACAATTTGCCTGGAAAACTGTTAAATATCTTATATTTTACTTGTATGTTGGAGCCGGCGGAAAGTGGCACCGGCCGGCCGGCCGACCGGCGTCGCGAGCTGGGTTGGGCGGCCCACAAAAAATTGGGTCGGTAAACAACACTACTTATAGTGATATAAACTAAGCATGGTTACCAGAATAAAATGGGTCCGTTTTGGATTGTTGAAGACAAAGTTTAGGTGTGTTGCAGTGTTGCAGTGAGAGTGAGATCTTAGACGGAGAGGGCTAGATTAGCAGAGGGCTAGATTAGCAAACAGCCAATCAGAATGACATTGTCGATTGACATTCTGATCATGACATTGACACAGGTTTGGTGTGTGGAGCAGAGGATTAAGATTTCGTTTATTTCCAAAATTGGTCCCAGCTTAGGAGGAATGCCGCTTGCTGCCCCGTGTGGTTGAGGCAGCAAAAAGAGGTCCGCGTTTGGTGGTGGGAGGGGTAGTGTAATGGGGTCCCAGTTTGGTGGGGGGAGGGGTACTGCAATTGGAAACACTAATTGACAGTTCCTGTGTGCTCTGAAATTAGAGCACCGTTGTCCGTGACCAAGTTTTGAGAGATTAGCTCATTTATGCCAGCTAATAGTCCTTCAAGAGTACTCCATGAGCCACTCTTTAGAATTTAACGAATTTCAGAAGAGAAAAAGCGGAATTTTTGGAATTGGAACTACTAATAAAAAATTTTAAATCTAATTTATGTTTCTATATCGTTATGTTAATTTATATCTAATCTAATCTTTATAAATTTTCATAGAAGCATTTATGTAATTCCTAAAAAACCGGAAAATAATTGTCTATATTTTTTTTATTGAATTTGGTGCATTTAATTGACAATGTTTTGATAAATTATATATTACGTTGTGGAAGCGCCGCAGCCAGTCCGAAACCCACAACATTAGTTTTGTCTGCAGAAAATAACTTTTTACCGAATTTAAAAATTTGAACAAGTTGAGATAACCTGCATTTTGGAGTAAAGTTCCTAGTTTCGATGAGCGGACACAGTCACGACTTAGCAATCCCTTCATGTATAAAAATTCAAATTTTTTCAACCATTTGGTCCAATTTAAGGCTACGTCCAGTAAAGTATATTCGTCGGAAACTCTAACACTGCAGATTAAAGCTTTGGCAAATGAAGGGAAAAATAAAGTTTAGCGATTTCTTGGGATAACCACCGTTTTATTCTCAGCACTGCTCAACTTGGAGTGAGCGAACCGTTTCACGCTTTAAGCAAGTTAGGCTTAGAATTTTTTATTAGTGATTCCAATTCAAAATCCCACTTTTCTTTGAAATTTTGTTAAATTCTAACCAGCGACTCATGGAGTACTCTTGAAGACTATCAGCTGGCACAGAATGAGCTAATAACTCAAAACTTGGTTGGCCAGGCGACTTTTGGCGAACCAATAAAGTCAACTTTTAGTCCAACCAGGCGTGACTCAAAACTAAATGTTCGTGACGCATACATAGTTTTGCTTGCTCTTTCTGGATCAAACAGTTCCAGCACTGGATCAAAGCGACTTGGTTCACTAGCTGAGACACACGTTAGAAATGGAATTGTCGCAATCTCTTCATGTAGATGGTGGAAATCCCATTAATCCTTGCTTTAAATCACTCAAACTAATGCATTCCTGTACGCTGAGAAAACAAAGACAAAACTGTACATTACAGTAAGTAGGTGATCAAACGAATGATAAAACATCATTAGGACAAAGGTCATTTTATTTTGCCAAGAACCAGTATTGTTGTGCAAAAACCAGTGATTAGTTCATATATGGAGCACACATGGATGAAATCGCGGATCGCTTACGGAATTCTCGCTTTTTAAATGAACTGGGATTCCTTTTGATCTGAAAGTAGAAATATAAACATTAAAAACTTAATATGTTTAATGTCAAATGTTAATGTTAACGTTCTCTTAATCAATCATTTACTCATCACGTTTTGCTGCAAGTGAGGTACCTACAAACCTTGCTCAAATGTTTGCTCAGTGAATTTTATTTATTAATGGACACGTTTTATGTGATCAGAAATCCTGTTATTGAAACATGCATTCCTCAGCCTAAATGCAGTGTTTGTCGATTAAACCTTTGCCTCAATGTTAGTCGGTAGTGCAGAGAATATGAGCATTTAGTGTATGAGAGGTTGAAGGCGACTAAACTGGCGACCGCTAGCTTGGCTATTTTGACTTTTAAAAAGCTGATGACTTTTCCAGCACTATGTACTGCATCCTTTAGATCTATTACCTTTCCTATATTTACTTTATCAGTCACTTTCTGTAGAATATTAGAGTTAGCATTCTTACTATTGCCATTAACGTTCTTGCGTCCTTCACAAACCAAAATTCTTTGCAGTGTCTTGCAAGTTTCCGGTTAAAGAGATTTGATTCCTTTCTAAAATTTTCTAAAGCCCCCTGAATCAATTTTATTAGATAACCAGATTGTACGGGTTGTTATGTTACGGGTATTTAGATGTATAAATCGAGACTTTGGACTGGTAGTCAATCCAATCACCTTACCTCTTCAAATATCATGTTGCAAAGCCTCTGAACTTCTGCTTCGTCATTGCCTTCCAGACTGGGTTGAATTAAGCCTTTATTTCTGGGATGTGCTGCAACAGAGACTCCGTTTATTTTCAATTTGATAATTTTTTAATACGAAAACAAAAACAAAGACATCAATCGTCTTGTCATTTTTGCGTGCCTAACAGTGCTCCGAATTGAATAGTGAATACTCTGGTTTCTTGCTTGGGCAGGGGCCTATTTCATAAAACTACATTAGTTACATTACATTTCCTACATTAAAATGTAGCTACATTACATTTGCTACATTTCTGGGTTTTTCATAAAACAAATGTACCTTATACAATGTAAAGAAGCTACATTACATTTGGGAAATCTCTTTTTTCGTCATTTTATCACGTTTTACATATGTGTTGATACAATGTAACTACATTGTAGCTACAGTGTAATTACATTGTAACTACATTGTAGTTACATTGTAGATACGTACTGGAACTACATTTTATTGTTCATAGCGGCTACATTTAACGTGGAGTTAATGGATTAGTTACAACAGCTGCATATTTTGAATTAAATAGTATAGGTATAGTTAGCTTAGCTTAATTAGCTTAATTACGTAGATAAAATTAATAAATACGTAATAATAAAGCTTTTAACTTTGAAAATTTACTAATTTTTAAGAGGTTGAGGCAGTTCAGATTTTCTCTAAAGTGTCATTTTACAAAAGTAAAACTTTCTAATGCCGTCTTCACAATCTTAGATTCATTCATAGGTTAAAGAGGCCTTTTATAAGGATTTTAACGGAAAAAGCGCCTACTTTATCGTAGTCTTGACCCACAGTCAAAAATGTAGTTACATTTCGACTGAAAATGTAATGTAAAATACCTAAAATACTTTTATGAAACTATAAGATAATGTAACTACGATGTAGTTACATTTCCAGCCTATTCAAAACACTATGGGAACTACTACATTGTAATGTAACTTACATTGTAATGTATAAAATACAATGTAACTACATTGCATTGTAAGAATGTATATGAAACCGGATTTCAACTACATTGTTACATTGTAGTTACAATGTAACAAATGTAATGTATATGAAATAGGGCCCCAGGAATACACAAAATACCTTCTTAGCTTATTAAGCTAATTGATAATTAATGCTTAGCACTAATCGGAAACTAGACAACAGCCAATCAAACTGCTAAACACTCTCCAGTTTGGGGAGGGACCCCAAGCAAAAGGACTGAGAAAATCTGCAATTTGATTGCCAATTGGTTCATTCAACACCATCCTCAAAAAATAAACTCTTTTCAAATGGCACTGAAACCATATTTCCGCCCAAATCCCTGTTCCTGGAGACAGTTTCAGCAGTCTGATTGGATGTCACTAGTCGTTACCTTCCCCGAACGGAGTACAATAAAAAGATGCTGCGTAAGAGCTAGGACACAAAGACTGGGTGGTTCCATGTTACCAGTGCTGCTTAGCAGTGGTGCTGTGCCACGTTCTGCAGGCTAATGGTCTAGCCTGTCCATAATTGCGTATCTATCTGAATACTCTAACCTGCCATGCTTTTCAACAGATACAATAGAAGAGTTGCTGCGTTTTCGAGTTTAAGCAATTAAACGCACGGAGAGCAAACCTATGCGTACTGGACACTGATTTTTGTAGGAAGTCGGTCACTGGGCAAGGGGGATTTAGAGTAAAGAGGCTCAGCCTATATGATATCAAGAAGCCTGTCTGTTGATACACTCTTATCATTATGTACTCTTGCTAAACTTGTTAGATTCACTTATATACTCCTTTTCAATTATTTGAGACCTCTGTACAACAAAAATTTACTTTGCATTATTCATTGTCAACTCATACCAAATGTAAAATATTGTCCACAGAAACACGACTGAATAAGGCATGATATCAGGAATACCCAAAACAATGATTCCCGTTTACCCATAATTCTTCAGAAATTTATTTAATGAAATACAAATGGATTAAAATTACTTCGACACACCTGCAACAACACTCATTTTGTATAATAAGACAAAATAAAATCAAAGCAAAAATAAAATCACAAACATAGTGTATTAGCTGCATTTAATTTCATGAACTGTTTATTGAAATGAAAAAGTGTTTAAAAATTAAATTGCCACTGACTGGAACTCTCAGATGGGCCCTTATAATATCGCATCGTTATTTTGGTTGTTTTCTTCAAATGTTGGCTTTCTTTCCAAGTTTGTATAACCTGATTGTAGTTTTACTTCATCACTAGTTATATTGTCTAAAGACTGAACAAAAGAATCCTGCAACCGAGCTGTCCGTACCTGTCCTGAGCTAACATTTGAAGGCAGCCTATATAAAGCATATGTTTTTAGAATCCTCAGTAGGAGGAGGATGCGCTAAACCCATCATATCCGGTCCATATCCGGCTACCTTATGCTAAATCCATACTCTGGTACGCTGGTGCTTGGCCAAAAGCATTTATGGAAATCGGGTCACATCCGGTCCATGTCCGGTAACCGGATGTCTAGGTTACAAAAACTGCACAGTAAGATGGGTTGGTCGTACTGTTGCATTTTTGAATTTTGTCTACGAAATTTCGTCCGGTTTGAACAAAAACGGTGTGATCTATAGTCGTATCTGTTTCGAAAAAACCGGAAAATTGGTTTACCGGAAAACTTGGTTTTTCCGGTCTGCTGCTCGGAATCGCTGAAAAAGTGTAAGTTTTTGGGACAACGAATGTTTGGGAGGTTAATTTCATTTTACCAGTGTCAAAGCTACCGAATATCTGGTCCATTTCGGGTTCTGAGCTGTGAAACTTGAAATTAAATGGGCTATAATCTCAGTATCCGGTTCGTCCGCAAGTCAAACCATTTTATTAAAATGTTATTTCGTCTATTCCCAACAAGTCTCAACCACAATTTATATGATTAACCAATTTATGTACTTCATATATGCTGTAATTTTTGAATAATAGATGATCTTTGATTGTGTTGTCTAATTTTTCCGGCTACGCCTCAGCATAGCCGGCTGTTATAAATTATTCTCCATCTACGTAGTTCTACACTGCATCTAAAATTTTGCTGCAGCCAAGTTCTCATGTGATGAATATATGTGTGGGGGTTTCGGAAACTGGTTTCAGCAGTCGATATCAAACCTTTTTCTTTCTTCGCTTTGGAAGTTCACATGCCGAAAAATGCACATAATGAAATGTAAATATTATGCAAATTAAGCTATATTCAATCAAGCGTACTGGCTTCAAAGGGGTGGGGTCTAAAAGCAGGACCAGGACCAGGACCAGGACCAGGACCACTTTTCAGGACCAGGACCAGGACCAAGGGTCTAAAACCAGGACCACCCTCAGGACCACTTTCAGGACCAGGACCAGGGGTCTAAAACCAGGACCAGGACCAGGACCAAGCGTCTAAAACCAGGACCACTTTCAGGACCACCCTCAGGACCACTCCCCAGGACCAGGACCAAGGATCGAAAATCAGGACCACCAGTGTGACCTCAAAAGAGCCACCTTTAGCAGCGGGCGCAGGTATTTTAAATCTAAATCAAGCTCAGGATCACTTCTACAAACGAAGGGGGAATAAAGCCTTTCCACCACAAAACTGTTTAAAGTTTAGGTTCTTAACTTGTTCTTGAATATATGTTTTTATATGCTAAATATATGCTTGAATATATAAATTAGCCGAATAATGGCAGCACCCATAGCGAGTGTTTTCAGTGGTCTAAAATTTGTGATTGAACACAAAATCTGGTGTGGTCTGTGAACAGCAGTGCTGTTTTTCACACGTTGATTTTAATAAATATCCTCAGAAATAAATTCTCATGTTGGTCGACGCAAGAGTTGTATTTCATTTGAGGAAACTGGTCACATACCTAACATCAAGCCACCTGCATATATTGTAATATATATTGTTGAATATATATGCACAAACTCGTGCACATAGGCATATACGCAAACAGACTTTCGCATTGACCGAGCCACACGCAGACGGAACACTTTCTCACGCTTGTTTTACAGCTGAATTGAGACAAGAGATATATGGATGCGAATATATGAAGGAATGTTCATAGACAGCACAGACTACACCAGATTTTGTGTTCCTTTATGTAATTTTAAGACCATTACTTTGTACTATCACAATGATACCGAGTCGATCAAATTAATATATATATATATATATATATATATATATATATATATATATATATATATATATATATATATATATATATATATATATATATATATATATATATATATATATACATACTTAGTACTTACAACTGTGAAAGGAACAAGTTAGCTTACGTAAAGCAATTATTCGACAAATCTATAAATAAACATATATTCAAGAACAAGTCAAGAACAAGTCAAGAACCTAGACTTTAAACAGTTTTGTGGTGGAAAAGCTTCATTCCCCCTTCGTTTGTAGAAATGATCCTGAGCTTGATTTAGATTTAAAATACCTGCGCCCGCTGCTAAAGGTGGCTCTTTTGCGGTCACATTGGTGGTCCTGATTTTCGATCCTTGGTCCTGGTCCTGGGGCGTGGTCCTGAGGGTGGTCCTGGTCCTGGTCCTGGTTTTAGACCCCTGGTCCTGGTCCTGAAAGTGGTCCTGAGGGTGGTCCTGGTTTTAGACCCTTGGTCCTGGTCCTGGTCCTGAAAAGTGGTCCTGGTCCTGGTCCTGGTCCTGGTCCTGCTTTTAGACCCCACCTTCAAAGGAGGTATATTGCATGATGTCACAGAATACAGATTGTGAACAAATAATTCAGATGGGTTATTTTATAAGCCTCTGTTAATAAAATAATTCATTATATTTTAACACCGTTAAAATATTCGGCTACTGATGTGATTCGCCCATCTATACTCAACCTTTCTCCATGCTGATTCCTGATATACACATGAAGCTAACAGATGTATCATCAGGGACTATTAAACCGTACTTTGTCCAAGTCCAAGCACATTTGACAATCGACCCGTAGTCTTCATCCTGCGAATAGACTCATGGCGGCAGTTTCATAAAACTTTTTATTCACTTGACTTGACTACTAGCATAGTCTAGTAGGCGAGTCAAGTGCCTAACTTGTTTCATAAAACATTTCCAGTCAAGCTAGAACTAGCATAGAGTTGCGAGTCTAGTGGGTAGTCAAGTGCGAGTTCATATAACAGCTTCTTGCTAAAGTCTGACACAAAAATGTGTGTACAAAATCTGTAAGGCCTACAGTGAACTAAATATACGTTGTAACCCCATAAAACCATATATTTTCGGAATCCTTGCAGCGAGATGAACATCTTTATCAAATTTTAAATTTTTTAAAATTTCAAAAATTTTAAGATGTCGGTTTTTCGGGGAATTTTTTCTGACCGTTCAAGCTATTCAGCTCATTCTTTCAAAAACATTTTCCCATCCGAAGACGCATCGATGGACACAAGAACGAAAAAATCGGTAGAGAAATAAGCATTTTATTCCAAATTCGTTTTTCCATTTTCTTTGAAGTTTGCCGCTTTTTGCAGCTTTGACTGGTTATTACTAGCGACTCACCCCACGGAAAATTTTTTCGATTAGATGCTCAGGACCGCCTAGGCGTCCGCTTTCACCTGATATGTGTGGTATTTCAAATTTTGAAAGTGGATTTTTTTGAAAACTACCACTTTTTAACCAAAAATTTCAGCAAAGCAAATTTAGCAAAAGTGAGTAAAAATAACATCATCATAAAGTTCAAGCTGCGCTGAATCCAACGATACAAAGGTTTTGTAATTGCGACTTATATTGTGCCAGCAATGTATTTTTAAACAATATCCCTTATTTCAGCTGGTTTTTGGCTCTCTTTGATGTTGCCGCCGTGATTTGACAGAAGCCGTGTAATCTAAGGAAAACCAGCTGAAATAAGGGATATTGTTTAAAAATTCATTGCTGGCACAATACAAGTCGCAATAACAAAACCTTTATATCGTTGTATTCAGCTTAGCTTGAAATTTATGATTACGTTTTTTTACTCACTTTTGCAAAATTTGCTTTGCCGAAATTTTTGGTCAAAAAGTGGTATTTTTCAAAAAAATCGACTTTCAAAATTTGAAATACCATACATATCAGGTGAAAGCGGACGCTTAGTCCTGAGAATCTAATCGAAATAATTTTCCGTTGAGCGAGTCGCGAGTAATAATCAGTTAAAGCTGCAAAAAGCGGCAAACTTCAAAGAAAATGGAAAAACGAATTTTTGGAATAAAATGCTCATTTCTCAACGGATTTTTTTCGTTCTTGTGTCCATCGATGCGTCTTCGGATGGGAAAATGTTTTTGAAAGAATGAGCTGAATAGCTTGAACGGTCAGAAAAAATTCCCCGAAAAACCGACATCTTAAAATTTTTGAAATTTTAAAAAATTTAAAATTTGATAATAATGTTCATCTCGCTGCAAGGATTCCGAAAATATATGGTTTTTTGGGGTTACAACGTATATTTAGTTCACTGGAGGCTTTAAAGATTTTGTACACACATTTTTGTGTCAGACTTTAGTAACTGTTTCTTAGAACTTCAGCTGTTGCAGGCTTCCCCGCCACTAGCAGCAGTCTAGTTCACGAGTGAATTTCGACTGGAGAACTTTCAGAAAAAGTGCTACAACTTTCGTGTGTTTTTAGATTTTTGATTGGAAATTTTTGTAATGGGAAGCGAAATCTTTTCTTTGCGATATCCTAAGATTTTAAATGATTTCGTTTGCTGAAAAATGGATATGATTTTTTAAAGATTTACGCTTAGTTTTGGAAATACTGATACTAGCATACTTGCAACTCGCACTAGCAGTGCTAATGCCACTAGAAGCAGCACAACCTTAGCTAATTTTGTCGAGTCCCTGAAAATTTTTATGAAACACCTACAATTGCAAGTCGCAGTAGTCCTGCTAGTACTAGCATGATAGTACTCGCATGCAAGTCCAGTTTTTATGAAACTGCCCCATCATACTCGCCTTTACAGTAACCATGGTTATCAAGGCAAATCCATACCTCAACACATTTTCTAAGTAGTACATATATCTCAACAACCTCCAAAAAATTGTCACAAATTCCAGCTTGCATAACCTCAAAATGTAATTTCACTCATAGCCGGCACAATACTTTTAGAAAAGTTAAGCTACATACCTTTCAACAACCCTTTTGCATACAACTTCTGCTTGTTACATCCGATATGAGATTTGATCCAATGCGCTTATCTTTGTAACGCAAGAGGCTGACTAATGGTCAACCTTTTCGTTATTCTCATTATAACGAACGAAACCATTCTATTTAGCTACTAACTGGCTTGCTTAGTCAGCAAGCATTCCTCCACGTGTCATGTAGCTCCACCTATAGGCTAGGTTTGGATTGGGTGGGGACCACCCTTGGAGCTACATGATTGGGACACCCCAGCTAGAGGGCGCTATTCTTGGGAGGGGGTTTCTCCGTCAAACTTCTCCCCTTTCAGTTGTTGGGTTCTTCCTTGTACACTACAGTCGCTATTCTCTCTATTCTCTCCCTATTCTCCTGTACAGTTTCTCCCCCTGTACTACGTCAGTGGACCTGTATATTGGTACATTAGCGGGGCTTCGCCCATTATAATATTTGGTGAGTCTGTGTGTGTGTAGTTTATTTCTTTTATAACTGTACGTATTTGTTGGGCTTCTCCCCCTAAATTATACCACTAGTTATTTCTGTATTTACCTCTCTTCATTATTGTATTGTTGTTACTTATTAAATATCTCCACTAGTTGTGTGTGCTCTGGGTAGGTCATTACTGACTCCTAGGTTAGTTTAGTGTTATTTCTGAGGTAGGCAGGTGTCACCCACTCATAAGTCTATTTTTGGGCGAGGCTTCCCGAGCCAGCTCACTTGCAGTTTGGTGTGTTATTCACTTGTGCCACGGTCTCCTCGCCAGAGTTGCTCTCGCTTCCGTGTGGTACTGTGTGAGGTACGTTTCTACTCTGGTACCGCTGCGTTGAAGCTGTAGGAGCTCAGGCTTCTAACCTCGACCTTCGGTTTCCGCCACCTTTCGCAGTTTCCACTTTTTTCTCTGCGTACGTATTTTTTACTCCCCCTTCTCCCTCTCGAAAAATTCCTAAAATTGTTTCTCTAGGTGTTTTGTCTGTTTGTATACGTATAATTGTGTATGCGTAGGGTTTGGCCCAATACCAATTTTAGAATTCTCATAATTTTGGGATGAGCTAGTCTAGGGCAGTTTTCTGGATTTTAGGTGTGAAATAACATCAATTTTTTGTAGTGTCAAAAATAACTTAATTTTTCGTTAATTTGTCATTTCATTGCGATACCTGGTATTCTACACGCAATGTATTTGTGATAATTTGTCCGAAATTGTGCTTAGTTTTCAGGTTGGTATTTGTATAACTTCCTGTTTACGTGTACCACCGCAAGGTCCAGGAACCTTCATTGCCAAACAGTGTTAGTGCCCTGATCGTGAACATGTCTGGCCGGCAACAGAGCGGTTCTCCCCAAAGATTTCGTTGAGCCCGGGGACCAGACGATAGGTAGTCGGGATGAGTTCCTTGGGGCCGAGCTCCGACCCCGACCCCTTACCGCAACTCCCGTGTCGCGAATTTGGTGCTCACCAGTAGCCTGAGCTTCGCTGGACCAGCCCTCCTGTGTCGGGCATTTCGGGTGCTACTTCGCAGAAGTTCAAGTGTTGGACTTGAACCTCGACCTCAGGGAATTCACTTTGGGGACCACAGCATTGGCCAATTTGACTGTTAGAGCCGATAACTGACGAAAGATTATCTTGGGATCCCGCGTATGATGGCGTTCAGTTGTCGGGAGCTCTAACAAATGGTCGATTCGGAACGTCGGCCATCTCTACAGGATTGGGTGCATGGCTTGCCTTGCATTGCCTTCATTGCTGGCAATGAAGGCCGACCAATTGGTCCAGCAAAGTCCGAGGAACCGGTGTCACCGCCAGTTCCCGGGAGCGACAGGTAAGAGATTGCGGCCACCGGTGACGAACTCGATTTCCAGCTGGCGCACCGCGAAGTCAGAAGGCAGCCTAAGGTTAGGCCGATAGAGTCAACTGGTGATGAAAAATTGGCCGGTGAAGATAACAGGTCCGGTCTTATCACTGTGCTATTCAGCACAGTCGCACTCAATTTCGCAACATAAATGAGTTTTCATTTCGTTGGTTCTGTTAAAGCAAAAAATCTCGGTGAGTGGTGCGCAAACGCGACTGAATCGCTAGAATTGCCTCATATCTCCATAACTTGTTGTTACCGTACCCAATCCTGTAGAGATGGCCGACGTTTCGAATCGACCATTTGTTAGAGCTCCCGACAACTAGAACGCCATCATACGCGGGATCCCAAGACAATCTTTCGTCCAGTTATCAGCTCTAACACCAAATTAGCCAATGCTGTGGTCCCCAAAGTGAATTCCTGGTCGAGGTCCAAGTCCAACAACCCGAACTTCTGCGAAGTAGCACCAGAAATTCCCGACAATAGGGTTGATCCGGCGAAGCCGAGGCCACTGGGAGCACCAAATTCGCGACGGGAGTTGCAAGGGGTCGGGTCGGACTCGGCCCCCAAGAACTCATCCCGACCAATTATCGTCTGGTCCCCGTGCCTCGACCCAAAAACTTTGGGGAGAGCCGCTCTGTTGCCGGCCAGACATGTTCCAGTCCAGGTTTCTTACTGTTTGGTCAATGAAGGACCTGGCCCGAGCGGTATGCAAAAATAATGTAAAACAAAAGGGGGTTATACAAATATAACCTGAAAATAAGCACAATTTGACAAATTATCACAAATACACAGGGCAGAATACCAGGTATCGCAATGAAATGACAAATTAACGAAAATTAAGTTATTTTTGACACTACAAAAAATTTGATGTTATTTCCTACCTCAAATCCCGAGAAAAATGCCCTAGACTAGCTCATCCCAAAATTATTAGCAGCCTAAAATTGGTATTGGGCCAAACCCCACGCATACACAATTATAAGTATACAAACAGACAAACACCTAGAGAAAAAATTTTAGGAATTTTTCCATAGGGGGAAGGGGAGTAAACATACGTACGTAGAAAAAAATGGAAACTGCGAAAGGTACGGAAACCGAAGGTCGAGGTTAGAAGCCTGAGCTCCTGGCAGCCTACTGCAGCGGTACCAGAGTGAAACTAGCCTAACACAATAGTACCGTTACCCCGCGAGAGCAACTCAAGCGAGGAGACCGTGGCACAAGTGAATAACACACCAACCGCGCAGGAGTCGGCTGGGGAAGCCTCGCCAAATAAATAGACCTAGTGAGTGGGTGACACCCGCTCACCTCAGAAATAACACTAAACTAACCTAGGAGTTCAGTAATGACCTACCCAAAAGCACACACAACTAGTGGAGATATTTAATAAGTAACAACAATAATACTGAAGATAGTAAATACAGAAATAACTAGTAGTATAATTTAGGGGGGGGCGAAGCCCAACAAATACGTACAGTTATAAAAGAAATAAACTACACACACACAGACTCACCAAATATTATAATGGGCGAAGCCCCGCTAATGTACCAATATACAGGTCCACTGACGTAGTACAGGGGGATAAACTGTACAGGAGAATAGGGAGAGAATAGATAGATAATAGCGACTGTAGTGTACAAGGAAGAACCCAACAACTGAAAGGGGAGAAGTTTGACGGAGAAACCCCCCCAAGAATAGCGCCCTCCAGCTGGGGTGTCCCAATCATGTAGCTCCAAGGGTGGTCCCACCTAGTCCAAACCTAGCCTATAGGTGGAGCTACATGACACGTGGAGGAATGTTATGACCAAGCAAGCCAGATAGTAGCTAACTAGAATGGTTTCGTTCGTTATAATGAGAATAACGAAAAGGTTGAGCCATTAGTCAGTTCTCAAGCGTTACAAAGATAGTGCAATTGGATCAAATCTCACATCGGATGTAACGAGCAGAACCTTTATGCAAAAGGGTTGGTTGAAAGTGGCAATAACTTTTTCTAAAAGTATTATGGCGTATGAGTGAAATTACATTTTGAGGTTATGCAAGCTGGAATTTGTGACAATTTTTTGGAGGTTGTTATATATGTACTACTTAGAAAATGTGTTGAGGTATGGATTTGCCTTGATAAACCATGGTCACTGTAAAGGCGAGTATGATGGGGCAGTTTCATAAAAACTGGACTTGCATGCTAGTACTATCATGCTAGTACTAGCAGGACTACTGCGACTTACAATTGTAGGTGTTTCATAAAAATTTTCAGGGACTCGACAAAATCAGCTAAGGTTGTGCTGCTTCTAGTGGCACTAGCACTGCTAGTGCGAGTTGCAAGTATTCTGGTATCAGTATTTCCAAAACTAAGCGTAAATCTTTAAAAAATCATATCCATTTTTCAGCAAACGAAATCATTTGAAATCTTAGGATATCGCAAAGAAAAAGATTTCGCTTCCCATTACAAAATTTCCAATCAAAAATCTAGAAACACACGAAAGTTGTAGCACTTTTTCTGAAAGTTCTCCAGTCGAAATTCACTCGTGAACTAGACTGCTGCTAGTAGCGGGGAAGCCTGCAACAGCTGAAGTTCTAAGAAACAGTTACTAAAGTCTGACACAAAAATGTGTGTACAAAATCTTTAAAGCCTCCAGTGAACTAAATATACGTTGTAACCCCAAAAACCATATATTTTCGGAATCCTTGGCGATGATGAACATTATTGTCAAATTTTAAATTTTTTTAAAATTTCAAAAATTTTAAGATGTCGGTTTTTCGGGGAATTTTTTCTGACCGTTCAAGCTATTCAGCTCATTCTTTCAAAAACATTTTCCCATCCGAAGACGCATCGATAGACACAAGAACGAAAAAATCCGTTGAGAAATGAGCATTTTATTCCAAAAATTCGTTTTTCCATTTTCTTTGAAGTTTGCCGCTTTTTGCAGCTTTAACTGATTATTACTCGCGACTCGCTCAACGGAAAATTATTTCGATTAGATTCTCAGGACTAAGCGTCCGCTTTCACCTGATATGTATGGTATTTCAAATTTTGAAAGTCGATTTTTTTGAAAAATACCACTTTTTGACCAAAAATTTCGGCAAAGCAAATTTTGCAAAAGTGAGTAAAAAAACATAATCATAAATTTCAAGCTAAGCTGAATACAACGATATAAAGGTTTTGTTATTGCGACTTGTATTGTGCCAGCAATGAATTTTTAAACAATATCCCTTATTTCAGCTGGTTTTCCTTAGATTACACTGCTTCTGTCAAATCACGGCGGCAACATCAAAGAGAGCCAGAAACCAGCTGAAATAAGGGATATTGTTAAGTTTTTTTTGAGGTTTTTTTGAAGCGGATACGACCATAGATCAAGCAATTTCGGTCCAAACCGGACGAAATTTCGCATACAGACAAATTACGACCGCGGAATTAAAAAATCCAATCAATCAGCGAAACAGTATAACCAATCCATTTTGCTGTACAGCTTTCGTAATCTAAACATCCGGTTACCGGACATGGGCCCGATGTGACCCGATTTTCGGAAATGTTTCAGGCCAAGGGCCAGCGTACTAGAGTATGGATTTATTAGAAGTTTCCTTCAGAATTTGAAGCGTTTTTATCTATTTATGTATCTATTTACAGGCCTTATATGACGGGTATATCGGATTCTCCTCCTCCTAAAGATTCTAACAATGTATACTATATATAGGCTACCTTCAAATGTTAGGACAGGACAGTTTGGTTCCACTATTTTTTGGTCAGACTTTAGTGAAAATTGGAGCATACCACTTTTACATTAGACTGAATAAATGCGGGGAAGTCATTCTTAAATCATTACATTCTAAGTTTTACCTAAAAGCAATTTGATTGACAATTCTATAATCAACTAGCATATGCAAAAACTCAGTACTCATCAATCAAAATTAAGCACATATCATATTAAATATTGGTGCGTAATCATATTATAAAACATGTAAACTGTAGGTATTAGTTAAGCCAGTATTTGCTAAATTGCAAAGACTATAAAATCAGCACAGTATATACATAATATCAAGAGTACATAATAACTAAGAGTGTGACAAGCGTCCCACTCTTAGTTATTAGGCTGCAGACATCATCTGCACAATAACGGCCTACCCCCCCCACAACTGAGTACCTGGTGAGGTTTATCTTCAGTAGTCAGAATTTCATATGTCAGAATTTGATTAGTCAGAAACTAACTTTTCAAACTTTCATTAGTCAGAATTTCATTAGTCAGAATTTAGGTTTTTGAAACAATATAAGTTGAACTTTCATCTGTCAGAATTTCATAAGTCAGAATTTCATTAGTCAGAATTTCATTAATCAGAATTTCGTTTGTCAGAATTTTGCAGAAAAGCACAGGTCTTCCTGGCACAAAGTGTAACAAGGTGGCTGATCTTCATTTCATAAAATGATTTCTAGTCGACACAAATATGTGTCTTGGCTCTACCACCAGCAACGAGCAAAAACTTAATTTCAAAAGGGTGCCCCAACAACTGGATTTGTACCGCGTACACCTACCTACATTTTACAGACAGAACACGACGATAGGCTGTTTCATTGAATTCTAAAAGAATCAGAATGGCGAAGAATAGGTACGTAATAAGTTATTACTAATAACTGTTGGATTATGGCGCAAATCATCAATGGTCTTTTGGAAGGGTTAAGAGCTACAAAAGAGTTGATTTTAGCTCTGCTCTAAAACGACTCTTACCTACTTTATCGGGAAAGGTCCTAAGACTGTGCAGCAACGTGCAAAATTTTGAAGAAACCAAAAAATAAAATTCTGACATACGAAATTCTGACTAATCAAATTCTGACTAATGAAATTCTGACTTATGAAATTCTGACTAATGAAAGTTCAACTTATATTATTTCAAAATTTAAATTCTGACTAATGAAATTCTAACTAACGAAATTCTGACTAATGAAATTCTGACTAATACGATTCTGACTGATGAAAGTAGACGCCTGGTGACCCCCCCCCCCCGCAACTGAGTACCAGGTACACAATTGTGTACAAGCACTCGCTTGTATGTTTACATGTTGAAGCCAAAAACATTCCATCAACAGCTGGCCACTTTTGAGCTTCAACATGTAAACATACAAGCGAGTGCTTGTACACAATTGTGTACCTGGTACTCAGTTGTGGGGGGGGTCACCAGTAGAGATGAGCACGGGCTGGATTTTTTCGGCCCGGCCCGGCCCGGCCCGCTCCAAAATCTTGCTCGGCCCGGCCCGGCCCGGCCCGCTGGCAAAATTTTTCGGCCCGGCCCGCTCCAAGATTCGGCCCGGCCCGGCCCGCCAAAAGAAAATTTCCAAAATTTTACTAACAATATTATTTCAAAGGCTCCAATGCAATATGGAAACGCTAAATTATGCTACAAAATGTTAAATTTTGCTGTAAAATAGATAGAATGAGTAGATATTTAGCTAATTTTAGCGATTTTAGAACATTTTCTGTGGTCGATCCGGCCCGTTTCAGCCCGCGCCGGCCCGCAGTTATAAAATTTTGTCGGCCCGGCCCGGCCCGGCCCGCTAACAAATGGATGTCGGCCCGGCCCCGCCCCCCCCGCGGGCCGGGCCGCGCCGGGCCGGGGCGGGCCGACGGGCAGAAATGCTCATCTCTAGTCACCAGGTACTCAGTTGTGGGGGGGGGGGGTAGGCCGTTATTGTGCAGATGATGGCTGCAGCCTAATAAATAAGAGTGGGACGCTTGTCACACTCTTAGTTATTATGTACTCTTGATAATATGAAAGTAAAAGCCTATGTAACATAAATAAAATTCGAGGTTGAAATGAAAGCTTTATTTTTAATCCTAGCTATTATGTATTATAGCCTATTATTTTCTTTTATCTTTTATTGTCTGTTCTATCTTATTCTGTTAAAGCTATCATTCTTAGATCAGCCAACCATCAGTCATATAAAGCCATGTTACTGACAGCCTTGAAGGACTCCCTTGAAAGTGATGGTTTTATTCTTCCTCTTATATGGAATACCGAGCCATGCACTCTTACAACCGAGGCTAATGAAAGAGAACAAAAAGAAATATGTGTATGTGTGTCTCTCTTTAAGTGAAGAAGACCAAGGAACGATTGATGAGCCTGGAAGTTCAGTCCCGTGGTGTAGCAACAGCAAAGCTGACTTTGAAGCAGAAGGGCTCTTTGCTCTTTAGGTACTTTACTTTGCTTTACTTTACTTTACTTTACTTTACTTTACTCTTTACTTAAGGGGGGTCGCCGGATTACCAAATTTTATAGTCACGATTTCGCTCATTTTTGGATATAATATACCCCATATGCATAGGATAACGTGGGGGGGAATGGGGGGGTGCAGACCCTCCCAGACCGACAAAAAACGGGTAGACCCCCTCAGCGAAAAGGAAAAAAGGGCAGACCCTCTTGTCCAGAAAGGAAAAAAGGGTAGACCCCTCAGCAATTTTCACTGAAAATTGGTAATTTTTTGGCAAATTTTAGCGATTTTTTCAAAAAATTTCTTAAAAATCGCTAAAAATTGCCATTTTTGTTAATTTTTGGTCAAACCCCTTAAAAATTCGAAATTTTTGCTAATTTCGGGGCAGACCCCTCAAAAATTTTGGATTTTTTCAGGGGTAGACCCCCCAGAATCGGACCCCGTGTTAATGTATGCCCATATGTATGTGTCCAAAAATAAGACAATTTTCTAGAGTCCATGGTCAATCCAGTTAAGAGATATTGCAGTTCAAATCCCTACAATTTAATATTTACGCCAGTAATATCTCGCTGAGGGTTACGAAGTCTTGTACACATAGGATGACAAAGGACGTGTACCTAGCCAATACATCAAATTAAAGCATCTATTTGTGGCTATTTATTGCTGTACAAATGACAACGATACGCCAAGCAGCTAGCAAGTAACGGTGCTTGAAAGATTAATCAAGCTCATTCCGACTTCATACTTTAACGCGCTCTAACTTTCTCATACTGATTTGTCGAGACTTGATGTAAGAAGATAAAATGTTCAGGACATCGTGAGCTTCAATTTGATATAAAATTTGGCTATATTTGGAAGATTTGAACATCTGCCATTTTTTGACTATGGCCTCCGTCATCGAACTGAGACATGCGTCCACAGTTCATCACCAGCAATTCAGTGCAACCTAGCATACATCTTCCTTTTATATGTGCAGATAGACACACCAAATTTGGTTGGAGTATCTCGGGTTTCACCCGACTTATGGACCATTATATTCAAAAACTTTGAGAAAATGTCGTATTTTGAGGCAAATTGCCAACGCTGTGACCAAAAGTATGATGTACTCCCAAGCAGCAGCAAAGATTGTGCGTATGCAAATTGAACCTCTATTTGTGTATTGTGTTAATATTTATACGCGAAATTTGTGCAGTGAATGTTTAGTTCAGGGCATGACGAAACATTTCTTCGGTGTCATTTTTGTAAGGCAGAATTGTGCAAAAACCGGCTCCATCCAACTTTGAAAATTTCTAGACGCTGAGCTAACGCAAAAACACCTCATATAGACATTAACACGCTACCTAGTCCAGATTAACATTTTGGCAAGTTATAGCCCATTTGCTTTTGCACAGCGCTCAAACTTTCGGTTTCCCTAACGTTTTCCTAACTTTTTCCTTTTCCTATGTTGAGCACATGTCGGAGTCACATTTGGAGGACTATTGTGAATAATAGGGAAAGTTTTGCAACAAACACAACTGTCTTGTTTGCGGACCAATGGGAAGTACAAAATATGTGAAAATGAGGAAAATCTGAGATGGTCGAACGTAAATTGGCGATCCCCCACTTTAATCTAAATTAGCGCTGAATTGCAAAGTTTCTCCTGACTTTCTCCTGGGCCTTGTCTCAATGGTACGCCTGAATACTCGCCTAGCGGGCTTCTCCTTCTCGTTGGTCTCCATTGTCCTTCAGCATTTGGTTGTAACGCTAATCGTAGTCTCCTAAGGTCCACAATCGTATCCTCTCCTTCTTATTCATGTTGATATTCGATATTACACACAATTTACATATATTGTAAATACTTAGTTATTGTACTTCTGTAGATCCCCATTCCAGCAAGTCGCACAACTCTACCAATTGAGTCGCGCTAAGTTCAGGTGCAGCCGAAGTTATATATTCTCTATTCTGCGGAATCTGGATTTTTGATTCGCAAGGCTGGTAAGAGAAACAACAAAATTTGATTTGTTGATTTTATCAGTTTCGATTTTGTTGAGTTGCTCTATGCAGTGCTTTTCAGGGTCGAAGAATATACGAACATTGAAGCTTTTCGTTAGCTTGTAAAGTCTTACAGCGCTAGATTAGCTCATAGAAAGTTAACGAAGAGTTAATGGCTTCAAATTCGGGCATTATGATCCCGAAAGACATGACATACAACATCTTTTAAAATTCTGAAAAAACCAAATCTCAACTCAATTTGTCAAGTTATTCTGTTACTTGCAAAGCAGGGCGTCGTCTTATCACCCGAGAAAAGAAAAGCGTTTTGTTTGCTAATTCTTTTCCTTGTAACGATGGGTGTAACTTAACTAATTTAAGCAAAGATGCTCATGTTCGCTCACGTTGTCGCTGATCCTTTATGTTTGCAAATATTTGACCTATGTAGTTAACATTTCAGCTAAATTTGATATTATATATGCATTTTATTCCCCATGGTCGCAATCAGATAAGACGATACATATCTTTTACCTTAGATTCCCGTGAATAACTACAGCTTGGCTTACTTGATTAACCATTTCTTGAAAATATTTCAAAGGGTAATCTATTTTAGATTCTGAACTGTTCTTAACAAGCCTATACTTTCTCTAGGTGAGCTTTTGAGACTTTCTACATGCCTTGTATCAGACAAGGTTTATACAAAAACGTATACGATGCTGGGTTTCGTACTACATTAATGTCAGCAACAGTACATAATAAATAACTAAGAGTAATACAAGCGTCATACGTGAAATGTATACCAGGTACTCATTTGTGGGTGGGTCACTAGGGTCCAATTTGTGGGGGGGTCTGCTGTTATCCTGCAGACCATCACCCCAGCCTAATAACTAAGAGTATGTCGCTTGTCACACACTTAGTTATTATGTACTCTTGATGTCAGCTATGACGTTAACCAGACTGAAACCAAATATTAGATGCTGAGATCCTGACTGTTATCCTTATATTAGATGCTGACTGTTTAAATGCTGAGATCCTATATATAGATTAATTAATTTCTTCTACGGAGGCTAAAGGGTCGCTCTTCCGGAGCCGAACTTCCTATAGACGAAATCATTTACAAGCATCAAACGTAATTGTCACAAATTATCTAGTGGAGCTCCCTTTAAAATAATTTATCTCGGACCAAAGCAACCCATGGTTATCCTATGTCTGGATAAAACGGTTTTTTCCATAGTGTCGTACTCCCGCTATTGTACGAGGAGGAGCATCGCTAGATAGTGATGTTTCAGTCACTGAAACTGAAACTGAAACTAGGTTTCAGTTTGTACAGGTTTCAGTTTCAGTCACTGAAACTGAAACTGAAACTGAAACTTATTTTGAGAAGAGACCTGAAACTGAAACTGAAACTGAAACATTTCTAGGCAGCCGACTGAAACTGAAACTGAAACTATTTTGGGTAAAAGACTGAAACTCGCACTGAAACTAGCTTCAGTCTTTCCTTAAAACTTGACATTTTGAAGGTTTTGAGCTTCTTAGTCCTGCTACAGGAGAGACTGAATAAACACCAAATTGTGCTCTATGTCAACTCAGAAGGCTGGAAACCGTTCTTTTTAAAGCGAACTGAAACTGAAACTGAAACTCCGACTGAAACTAAAACTGAAACTGAAATTATTTTACGTTGCCGACTGAAACTTAAACTGAAACTGTGTAGAATATAGGAAGTACGCGTGAGCTAAGCCTAAGTATACGGTAGATAAGTTTCAATCCAAATTGAAATGTTTCATGAACAATCAATGTAAAATTATCGTTAGCTAATTTCATGGCTCAAACGTGACTCATAATGATGATCCAGTTCAAGATGGCGGATCAAGTTCAGTTGGGGTGTTAGCCGTAGTGTGGGTAGGTCGTGTGCAGTGTATCGCCTCTGCCATTTTGCAACTGTGGACTTTGTCCAAATATTTTGTAGTTTGACCCAGACATTTTTGGTTTTGTATTCCGTTTATTTTGGTATGAAAATAAATAATCTCTGTTAGTATAGGAATTTGATATTTATGAGCGAGTTTGCGAGAGCCTATTTGATCAAATAACCACCACACTATTTTATTGATATTCTGGACATCGCACACCTTTGACGAGAACTTGCAAATTACGGTCTGTCAGCTTGTGAATCTAGCACCAGGGTTTTATTCCCTACAAAAGTGGCGCCCGTGACAGTGGTAGATGTCCAAATATTTTTCTGGACCTACCACTCGTAGTATAATACGAAAATTATAAGAAAAAGTGGTAACTTTTGACGAACTTCCTCAAAGTGAGAAAGCAAATTTGAGCCTTCAAAAATGGCAGAAATGTACAGTGTGGGGGGAGACAGTTCGGGTGGGTCCCCTAACCCTCACCCCACCCCTGGAGCGACGGACCAGTCGGGGGGAAATCGCCCCTGGCTCCCTCCCCGTTCAGATTCCATGCCAAGTATGCAGCAAAATGGGAGGTTACCCTCCGTTTCGTCTAGTTTGTTAACTTTTCAGTGTTCACTTGGGGGGACTTCTCTTAAGGTTGTGAATGATTCCTCCACCCCAGAACATGATGAAAATTGGCGAGGTGGGGTTAATTTGGAAACGTTTTATGCTCCCCCTCCTCCTACAGCATCCGTTTCTGATTTTAGTAACATTTTGACGGGACGGTATGGCCCTCCGAGACAAGAAAGTGGGGGTGCTGGGGGTTGTTCCGGGACGAATCTTCCCCTGTTGTCAGTCGCTCCTGGGTCTGGGGGAGTGAGCCCGGGTATTTCCCCGTCCAGTAACCAGTCAGAAACTACCGTGAAGTCATTGTTGGGGAGGTCTGACTTCCCCTTGTCTGAATCAGGTCGGGGGAAAAAGCAGGATGCTGAAAGTATCCCCCGGCGGAGTCCCCCGTCGTCAAAAGTGATGGATATTGACCCGTATTTAGAAATGGCAGCCGAAAATGGGGAGGGCGACCTGTATAACTTGATGCAGGATTTTTTAGATCGTCTGTGTAAAAATAGCGGGCTAGCCCCCCAACGGTTGTCAAATATATATCGCCAACAGCAAATTAGTTCCGGAAAAACTCAAAATAGTGGTTAACAGATACGGGGATCCTCGGGGGAGGGCAGAGAAACCCCTGTCGGTGACCTGATTCAGTTAGTGGACAGTCAGACCTCCCCAGTTCAGGGTCCTGATTCGGTGCAAGCTGCCCCGGAGCGGACTCTGACCCCCTCCCAACCTGTACAAAATGCTTCGAATTTTCAAATTTTGGGGGGCGGTCAAGTTGTAGGGACCCAGAACGCTCCTCCACCTCACGCTGGCCCAATTCGAGTGACTAATTGGGAACAAAAAGGGGGTTTTGAGTGGGTATCGCCGCGCGAACAGTACCCAAAGGATACATGTGGGGAATTTCGAGTCCTTGCTCCCGATCAACTGGCTCCTGCCCAAGTGCCTCAGAATGCGGCTCCTACAGTGCAGCAAATGGTCTGGAGTGCCCCACAGCCCGGTGGCTATCAATACTGTATGGTGCCTGTTGCAGCACAAACCCCAGTGGAAATTTTCGGGGGTCCATCCATTGTCTCGGGACAAGTGACAAGTGCCCCTGCGTATACGGTGCTTGCTCCTGCGTGTCCCGTAGGGGTTGGGTGCGGCCAGAATGTGGCAGTGAACGCCCCTGTTAGTGCTTTCAACACGGCCGGAGCTGTTCCTGCCTCATCTCTGGTTGGATCCCGTCCCGAACCCCCTTTGGGGTCTCCTCCAGGCGTTGGCCTAGCACATGCTTCAGGACATAGCCATACGGTGGTCATTCCCAACTTTCCTGTTTCCGCAAAAGATTGTGACGAAGGTCAGGTATTTTCTGCGACTTCCTTGTCTGATAAGACATCTTATGGAGCTGGTCCGAGACATCCCAGTCCGGCTACAATGAAAGCCGCGGATATTTCAGTTGCTGAATATAATGCAGCTTTATACCGGACATATATGGAAATCCTACGAGAGGTTCCTAAATATGAGCCGGAGGCTATGTATATGGATGACTGGCTCCCTCAATTTGTTTCGGCAGCCACGATTCATCAGATCCCGGAAGATCAGTGGGCCAGGCTCTTGTATAATAAGCTGGGAGGTAAAGCGCAAGTTTATGCATCGAAGGTGGGTCCAAATATTACAGACTCTTTTGAGAAGATCACGGAGTCCCTAGGTTCCCAATTCCCGAAGCCACAGATAACGATTCAGGAGCGGTATACCATGTTTGTCAACAGGAAACAAAAACCGGGAAAAACTGTACGTAAGTTTATTTCAGAGTTGCAAGCTATGGCTTTGGACATTTGGCCGGCCTCGGAGGAGAGGGATAGGCACTGTGCACAGCAGGTATTTGTGGGGGTTAATCCCCGCTACGCCATGACCTTGGCTGCTATTTTTTCGCACGGGGAACCTACTATGGAAGAGCTCCGACGGGTCATTGATAAATTGGATTCGAGATTGGCCAAATGTCAGCGTGAGGAAGTCATGGACGCAGTAGCCCCAGTTTATCAAGTCGAATCTAGAGAGGGGGTAAATGCTGCTAACTTTGATTTTTCTAAAGAGTTGCAATCTCTGAAAGAATATTTTGAAAAGAAGTTGGAAAACTTAGCGAAACCTGAGGGCCCAGATGCCAGTTCTGCGGGAGGAGGGGTCACGACCCGGATCGTTGCTGGGACAAAAACCCCAGCTGGCTCCCACCTTTTGGAAAAATAAAGGGGGTCAGCACGAACAGGTGGCGGGGGTGGAGGCTCCTCCTCCTATACCTCAACCTGCGCAGAATTGTTACGCATATCCGACTTCACAGGTGCCTTGTGCCCCTGTGCCGGTGTATACGTATGTGCAACAGCCCGTAACACAACTATGGCAACCGGCTGCGGGATATCAGGTCGTGGGGGCCGCACCTGCCGCATCTGCTGCACCTGCCGCACCTGTCGCATCTGCCGCACTTTCCGCGTCTGCCGCACCTGCCGCAGCTACCTCTGTTTCGGGGGAAGCCAAAGGGAGGGCCCACGCCCCTCAACCCTCCCGTCCACTCCCGTCTGTATCCCAGGTTAGCCAAATGGTAAATCGGCTTCATGTTGGTTACATTGAAGCAGTGCCAAATTTTGATCGAACACTCGCAGTTTTGCTGGCAAGCTCACCGAATACTCTGATTCGCCCTTCACGGCAAGGGCGATAGGCACTATTTCCCCAACTCAAAATTATGTAAAGGTGCCAGCCAGTTTTGTTCAACCCACGGCTGTGATGTTATGGGAGGTTTCTAAAGTTCCAAAACGGCAGGAATTAGCTTCTGTGGTGGACGAATCGCTGGGCACCCATCCCCAAAAAATTGACTTAGTTCGTACCGCTCACCTTGCCTCTTACCCAGCACGTGCGTACGAAATTGGAACTTTTCTTTCAAACAAGGAGGACGACAAACCACTTTCCGAAATTTCTGTCACCCCTACCTCCTCGCTTAAAGAGGGGGTAAAGGTTTTCCAAAATTTTACCGTGCGACAAGCTCCGGAACAAGACCTTCCGGGACAGAATGTTAAAGAGGGGGTTGCTCCGGGACTGACAACCCCTGAGCGATCTTCTCCTGCTGTGGGGGACCTTGAGTTTGGGAAGATCCCTGAGCCCACTTCTGCAATGGCCGAAGTGAGGGTACGTCCTGAACCCTCGGTGTCCCCGTAGCCGGAAAAATCGGTCACTGGAATGTCTTGTTGCGGAGATGTGTCTGCAGATGAATCGCAACATTTCGGGTTAATTCCTCCTAGCACTTTGTTTCTGGGGAAATTTGATAAAGAGGGGGTAATTTTTACCCGACATATGAATTTTAACACATACATGTGCATTTGCACAATTTTTGCTTTGTATTCACTTGTTTTAGCACTCTATGTTTTTGATATTGCAAGCACATTTTTTAAACGTGATAATAATTCCTGCACAATAGTTTTACTAAAGTTTTATATTTTCACTTTTAACTTTTATAAAAGTTTTGTTATTTTTGCCAATTGCCACAGTTGCAATGGCCAACCTAAACGTGCTGCACACTTTTGTTTAGATTTTCTGTGTTCATCCTGGAAGTTTCGGAGATGGTGGTTCTGGAAGCATTTGGTCCAGTGGGTTGGCAACATTGGTCCCGGATCATGGATCTCCTTAGCCAGGTTGTTTTGTTTTATTTGCTATATGGTATTTGAAATTCTTTCCTAAATATTTTAAATGGGGCATTTTGAGCTATAAAGCTCCCTAATTGAAGAATTTCTTTGTTTATTTGTGAAGAATTTTCCTCCCAGACAAGTTTTCCTCTTCTGAATCAAACTTTAGAACAAAAGTTTGGGTTACCTTCCGGTCAGGGATACCTATACTGATTTTTCTCATATTAGCATTTTTCTACTTGCATTTTAATTTTCTTCAAGTATCTTGAGGGTGTACCAGGTACTACGTTTGACTGGGTTTATTTTTCCCGTTTAATCTCGAGATTTTTGATTTCTTTTAATTTCGTCTCGGAGCGCCAGTGGCCGGGTGGTCCGGCTCTCGCCCGTTTTCTGGCAGAGAGTCAGGACAGCCCTGTTTTCTGGAGCTTCTGTATGCGTACTAGCAAACTAGTTTGTAAATATTGTAAACAAAAAATGTTTCCGCCTTGATAAAGAATTTCCATCGTTTTTTGGTTTCTTGTCTCGGACATAAATTTTTTCTTTGGTCCGTTTGCGGTTTTAGTTGGATTGAACTTTTATAAAAGCAGAGTATGATATTCAGTGCTAGTTCTTCTCTATGGCATAAAATTTACGTTTGACTGGGTCTATTTTTCGATTTTAATCTCGAATTTTTGATTTCTTTTAATTTTGACTCGGAGCACCAGTGGCCGGGTGGTCCGGCACTCGCCCGTTTTCTGGCTGAGAGTCAGGACAGCCCTGTTTTCTGGGGCTCCGGTGTGATATACGTACTAGCAAACCAGCTTGTAAATTTTTCTTCATCGTACCCACGGTTCGTTTTGCTACGTAGCGGGTCTTTTTGTATTCTAATTCATGACAGCTATAGCCGGGAACGTAAATCGGTGCTTATTTTGTTGCTCTGTTTCTTCGTTTTAGCATTTTGGTCGTCTGTTACTTTATATTTGCTACTTCTCTTCTTCTGTGTGTTCTAGGTTGTTCTGTGTTTGTGGTTGGACCCCCCTGGCCCCCCTGATCTTTGTGTCGTGGAAGTGCTCCCCTATCCTGTGGCTCTGAAAACGTGCCGTTCTGTGGAGCACGTGTTAGCAGTGGTGGCCTGGCTTTGCTCTGATCGGTGCTGGTTGTGGGCGATCTGTCGCCTCTTGGACTTTGTTCTTTTAGGCGTCGCATTGCCGCCCGCTTTGATCTTTGTCCAGGATGTTCTGGATTGGCTTCAGGCTGTCTGGCCTGGTTGACTTTCAGTGCCTTTGGGGGCTTTTGTGATGCCTTCGGTGTGCCCGGCATGTGGGGCTCCTGATGTGGCCGGGCTGGTTTCCCCTGGCGTTCGTGGATGCCCTGTTGTCGATTGGCGCGATTGTGCGCGATAGGGCCCGAAGTAGTTGCTTTGCACCGCTTGCTTTGGCCGGCTAGCTTCTGTCTGACTTTATGATTCCGAGCCGTCCTCTCCCCGCGCTTCTACGAACACTGGCACTCCACTGTTGAGCATTTTATTGTGATTTTGTTTAACTAGTTTTGCTTTATTCTACTGGCATTAATTGTGCAGTTTTGATTTTTTTTCACTTGCCTAGTTGTTGTCTTACTAAGACCGTAGGCCAATTCGTGCTATAATTTTGTTGTTTTCTAACTGCTCTGTCTGTTTCTTTATAAATCTTGCGTTTTTAGGTAATTTATTCAACGTTTTTAGCTGATATTTTCTTCCTTAACACATTGTTTTATCTACTAACTTTAATCTGGAGAGTGCACTCAAAAAAATTTATCATTAATGTTCTATTAACCATGTCCTACTAATTCGTGGACACGCCGCGCCGGGGCGGG
>JASAND010002492.1:0-17302 GCA_030248195.1 Trissonchulus latispiculum
ACACCCAATTATAGGGGGGGGTCGCTCTCGCGCCCCCTATAATATATATTAGAGATGCACCGGGGCCGCCACTACCGGGGCCGGGACCTCATCGTGGCCCCGGCCGGGGCCGGGGCCACCTTGGCCGGGGCCTAGAAATTGGGGGTCCAAATCGAGAATTTTCAAAAATTTTCTTGAAAATTTAAATTTTGCAATAATTTTTGATATACAAACGTTACTATCGTCGTTTTCATTCATATCAGTGGGAAAACAAACTATTTGTAACACTTTTTGACTTTCGAAAATTCAAAATTTTGGTCAAAAAATGTCAAAAATTTACAAAGTTTTGCTAATTTTTTGGCCCCGGTCGGTACCGGGACCTGACCACCGGGGCCGGGCTGACTACCCGAGGCCGGGGCCGGGGCCAGGCCCCTGTGCATCTAATATATATATATATATATATGGGGACGGGGATGGGGGTGCCCGTCCAAAAGAAAACTGCAGTGCTGACCTCCCCTCCATTCCACAATCCTAGATGCGCTCCTGCATGCAACATACAGTGCCACTTTTCGCTTACGCTTATATAAACGCTTTCGCTTTTTGCTTACACGTACGTACCTTACGCTTGCCATCCCATAATGTCCATATGCATAAATTGCTGTCTTCAAAGGCTTTCTCGTTGAAGTCACAGGAAAAGCTTTTCGACACATCTCGACTGAATAAGGAACTGAACATTGACATGTTTTCAAATCATCTGTTACACAAACTATACACGTACAATATATATGTATATTAGGGATGCACCGGGGCCTGGCCTCGGCACCGGCACCGGGGCCAGGCCCCGGTCCCGGCCCCGGTGGTGAGGCCCCGGTCCTGACCGGGGCCAAAAATTAGCGAAATTTTGTAAATTTTTACATTTTTTGACCAAAATTTTTAATTTCAAAAGTCAAAAAGTACTCCAAATCCGTTGTTTTCTCACCTATTTGAATGAAAACAACAATAGTAACGTTAGTATACCAGAAATTATTGCATAATTTGAATTTTTAAGAAAATTTTTGAAAATTTTCAATTTGGACCCCCAATTTCTAGGCCCCGGCCCCGGCCCCGGTACCGGGGCCAAGGTGGCCCCGGCCCCGGCCGGGGCCAAGATGAGGTCCCGGCCCCGGTCCCGGCCCCGGGCGTGGCGGCCCAACGGTGCAATCTCTCTAATGTATATACATGTATATATATATAAATGTATATATTACATACATATTACATACATACATATTATGTTATATATAGACGTATATATATACATATATATATATATATATATAATTCAGTGCTATCATAAAAAATTTTACCTCCGACGTAGCCATAGTTTCTTTTGGCTTTAGGGAATGGGGATGTTTGGGCTCAAAATTTTTGACCAAATTGATTCCCATCCCTACAGCATTTTTAACATGGCTCTCATCAACGTTTCGTTCGGCTATCCCACTGAACCTCCCCTCAGACATTTTTGGGCCAAAACGTTAGCTGAATTTGACTTAGAACTTTTACGGGAATTTCTCTCCACAATTCCCTTGTCATGGGGGAGCTCGGAGAGCCCCCATAATATGAGCTATAAAGGCACTTTGCGGATTTTGAAAAGTGCTAATTAGGCATAACTAATTAACAGGAAGGAATTAAGAGCTAATATTTACATTTTTGAAATCTCCAGGCCAAGAGCTTTCGAATGATACCAAACTTGCCCGGAAAAATGAACTTTGAAAAAATCGACTTTCTCTTACGGGTTTGAAAGTGGGGGTTTTTTCTCTGTATTCAGCATGATTTTTGCCAATTTTGTGTTAACTCGATTTTTCGAACGGCCCATAGGAAAAATTTTTCTATACTATTTTTTGAATATCTAGGCAATGGTACTTAGCAAGTTTATGTTTTTTTCCGAATTTCGATCTGGTTCGATTTTTATATATAGATGGTCAAAAATGGAAAAAATAGCGTTTTTGGACACACTTCAAGCTGAAAAATTTTAAAATAGTCTAAAAACAACAGCGTTTTTCGGCCTTGGGGTGGTACCCATACATAGTAAATCGGAGTCGCTGAACACGATGAGCATAGTGCCGACACCATATCTCGCCTGGTTCATCTGGTTCAACTGGTTCAAAGTTGAACCAGTTCCTGGTTCAAGCTACTGGAGGTAGCTAGAAGGCTGAAACTTTGCATACAAGGGTTATTGGGCATGGGGAATTCACTGGTGGTGTTACTTTGATGATCCGACCCATGGCTGGCCAGATCTGGTTCAACTGGTTCAAAATTGAACCAGGTCCTGGTTCAAGCAACTGGAGATAGCTAGAAGGCTGAAATTTTGCATACAAAGGTTATTGTGCATGGGGAATTCACTGGTGGTGTTACTTTGGTGATCCGACCCATGGCTGGCCAGATCTGGTTTAACTGGTTCAAAGTTGAACCAGTTCCTGGTTCAAGCTACTGGAGGTAGCAAGAAGGCTGAAACTTTGCATACAAGGGCAGGCCTCGGACATAGCAATTTTGGAAAAGTAGGAAAAAAGTAGGAACAATTTTTCAAAAAAGTAGGAAAAAGTAGGAACAAAAAGTAGGAATTTTGACAAAAAAGTAGGAATTTTCAGACTTCATAATAGATTTTGCAGAGCAAGTTATCTAATCTTGCCTTCAACAAAACAGCATTAAGCAGCTTTTTCGTATGCCCCAATTAAGGGGGGGGGCTACAAAAGGTTTACCCCGACTTTGTCCGATTGGCCTACTTCTTGGCGAGGATATAGAGCATGGGCTGGGCTTATTCTAGTGGGGGGGGTCCCATAAACACCATGCCCCCCAAACTCCCCCCAAAAAGTGGGCGCCCCTTTTGGTACCAAATTTTGCCCTGAAAAAATCGCGCAGAAGGCCAAGTTTTCAAACATTTTCCGGCGATTTTTACTCAAGTTTAGCCCTTTTTAACACTAAATCTGCTTATTTTTGCTGTAAAAATCAACTTATATAGTATATGGCAGAAAAATAGCGCTATTTTTAGCATATTTTTCGAAAACTTTTCGCCCCCCCCAAAAATTCCTTGCCCCTCGGACTTTTGGGGGCCCCCCAAGGAGCCCCTCCCAAGAAAAAATCCCTAGAATAAGCACAGATGGGTGTGGTTAAAAAAATCGGATACTGAGATCTTAGTTGCCTTCCAGCCATGTGCAGCCGTAGCGTTTAGTGCCCGACGCCCTTTTTTCACAACTACCAACATAATTAATTAAAAATCTCTGCTGGCTGCAAGACCCTAGCTTCAAGGTTTCTATTTGCCAATATGATTTGGCACATGTGCCCCTATCTGCAGAAAAATGCTAAACGTCTGTGTCTTTTCTGCATCTAAAGGAATTTCTCTTCAAAGTTGAAGTTTCGGCCAAAATTTAAAATTTTTTTTGCTAAGGAAAGGAAAATTTTACTACTGGTGCGAGCTACAAGGCTGTAATTTGGCATATACAGAGGCCCTATACGAGTACTTATTTGTGCCAAATGGCAAGAAATTCTGCCGCGTGAAAAAAGTTTTGTCAACTTTGACCTTCAAAAATTGCCAAAAATCAAAGGGAATTAAGGGGGGGGCTACTATAATCGACTTGCCCCTACTTTGTCCGATTGGTCTACTTTTAGGCGAAGATATAGAGCATGGGTGTGGTAAAAAATATCGGGTACTGAGATCTTAGCTGCCTTTCAGCATGTGCAGCAGAAAAAACGTTTTTTGTTCTTGATTTTTTCCGGAAAAAAACAACCCCTAATTCCTCATTACGTGTTACCTAAAGCATTTCAAGACGATCATGTAACCGTCCAAAAGTATTGAAGTTAGTTTCTGCGATAGAAAATAGTACGCGGGCTGAAATTCTGTACGCGAGCCGGCAGAGCCCACCTTGCTCACCATACAAAATTTGAGCTAAATCAAGCAACATTTGTGCATTTTGGAGGCTTGTAAAAACGTTTCCATAGTGTTCAGCAACTTGATACTTTCTATGAGAGTAACCTCAACACCTGAACGAGTGGTCAAATTTCCCCGACCCTTGTGAAAGCTATTTTTGTTTCAACGATCTGGCTTATTTCTAGGTTAAAATTTATTGGGGTGGGAGGCTCGAAGTTGTCTCCATGGCTGACCAAAAATGGAGGGATCTTTTTGAGAAACGTTCCGAATTTTTAATTTTTGTGCAGAAACTGTTAATAAACGCTGAAAACGACTAATTGTAGGCGTTTTAAGCTAAATAAGCTAACGCAGTAATAGCTTCTGGCGAAAAATTTATAAATTTTTTTATTTTATTCACCATTAAAACTGGCAACTGAAAAATGTTGCCAACTGGCTGCAAATTTGTTTGATTATCTCACTAAATGCAGATTATCATTAAGTCAGCGATTTTTGGACAATTTACTGTGGAATCAGGCCGATTCCGTCTTTCAGAGGAAAAAAGTAGGAAAAAGTAGGAATTTTTGACCCAAAGTAGGAAAAAAGTAGGAACATACGAAAAAGTAGGAAAAGTAGGAACTGTCCGAGCACTGCAAGGGTTATTGGGCATGGGGAGTTCACTGGTGGTGTAACTTTGGTGATCCGACCCATGGCTGGCCAGATCTGGTTCAACTGGTTCAAAGTTGAACCAGTTCCTGGTTCAAGCTACTGGAGATAGTTGGAAGGCTGAAATTTTGCATACAAAGGTTATTGGGCATGGGGAATTCACTGGTGAGTTACTTTGGTGATCCGACTTATGGTTGGCCAGATCTGGTTCAACTGGTTCAAAGTTGAACCAGTTCCTGGTTCAAGTTACTGGAGGTAGCTAGAAGGCTGAAACATTGCATACAAGGGTTATTGGGCATGGGGAGTTCACTGGTGGTGTAACTTTGGTGATCCGACTAATGGCTGGCCAGATCTGGTTCAACTGGTTTAATGTTGAACCGGTTCCTGGTTCAAGCTACTGGAGATAGCTGGAAGGCTGAAATCTTGCATACAAAGGTTATTGGGCAAGGGGAATTCACTGGTAGTGTAACTTTGGTGATCCGACCCATGGCTGGCCAGATCTGGTTCAACTGGTTCAATGTTGAACCGGTTCCTCGTTCAAGCTACCGGAGATAGCTGAAAGGCTGAAATTTTGCATACAACAGTTACTGGGCATGGGAAATTCACTGGTGGTGTTACTTTGGTGATCCGACCCATGGCTGGCCAGATCTGGTTCAACTGGTTCAAAGTTGAACCAGTTCCTGGTTCAAGTTACTGGAGATAGTTGGAAGGCTGAAAATTTTGCATACAAAGGTTATTGGGCATGGGAAATTCACTGGTGGTGTTACTTTGGTGATCCGACCCATGGCTGGCCAGATCTGGTTCAACTGGTTCAAAGTTGAACCAGTTCCTGGTTCAAGCTACTGGAGATAGTTGGAAGGCTGAAATTTTGCATACAAAGGTTATTGGGCAAGGGGAATTCACTGGTGGTGTAACTTTGGTGATCCGACCCATGGCTGGCCAGATCTTTTTCAACTGGTTCAATGTTGAACCGGTTTCTCGTTCAAGCTACCGGAGATAGCTGAAAGGCTGAAATTTTGCATACAAAGGTTATTGGGCATGGGAAATTCACTGGTGGTGTTACTTTGGTGATCCGACCCATGGCTGGCCAGATCTGGTTCAACTGGTTCAATGTTGAACCGGTTCCTGGTTCAAGCTACTGGAGATAGTTGGAAGGCTGAAATTTTGCATACAAAGGTTATTGGGCATGGGGAATTCACTGGTGGTGTTACTTTGGTGATCCGACTTATGGTTGGCCAGATCTGGTTCAACTGGTTCAAAGTTGAACCAGTTCCTGGTTCAAGCTACTGGAGGTAGCTAGAAGGCTGAAACTTTGCATACAAGGGTTATTGGGCATGGGGAGTTCACTGGTGGTGTAACTTTGGTGATCCGACCCGTGGCTGGCCAGATCTGGTTCAACTGCTTCAAAGTTGAACCAGTTCCTGGTTCAAGCTACTGGAGATAGCTGGAAGGCTGAAATTTTACATACAAAGGTTATTGGACAAGGGAAATTCACTGGTGGTGTAACTTTGGTGATCCGACCCATGGCTGGCCAGATCTGGTTCAACTGGTTTAATGTTGAACCGGTTCCTGGTTCAAGCTACTGGAGATAGCTGGAAGGCTGAAATCTTGCATACAAAGGTTATTGGGCAAGGGGAATTCACTGGTGGTGTAACTTTGGTGATCCGACCCATGGCTGGCCAGATCTGGTTCAACTGGTTCAATGTTGAACCGGTTCCTCGTTCAAGCTACCGGAGATAGCTGAAAGGCTGAAATTTTGCATACAACAGTTACCAGGCATGGGAAATTCACTGGTGGTGTTACTTTGGTGATCCGACCCATGGCTGGCCAGATCTGGTTCAACTGGTTCAAAGTTGAACCAGTTCCTGGTTCAAGCTACTGGAGATAGTTGGAAGGCTGAAATTTTGCATACAAAGGTTATTGGGCAAGGGGAATTCACTGGTGGTGTAACTTTGGTGATCCGACCCATGGCTGGCCAGATCTGGTTCAACTGGTTTAATGTTGAACCGGTTCCTGGTTCAAGCTACTGGAGATAGCTGGAAGGCTGAAATCTTGCATACAATGGTTATTGGGCAAGGGGAATTCACTGGTAGTGTAACTTTGGTGATCCGACCCATGGCTGGCCAGATCTGGTTCAACTGGTTCAATGTTGAACCGGTTCCTCGTTCAAGCTACCGGAGATAGCTGAAAGGCTGAAATTTTGCATACAACAGTTACTGGGCATGGGAAATTCACTGGTGGTGTTACTTTGGTGATCCGACCCATGGCTGGCCAGATCTGGTTCAACTGGTTCAAAGTTGAACCAGTTCCTGGTTCAAGTTACTGGAGATAGTTGGAAGGCTGAAAATTTTGCATACAAAGGTTATTGGGCATGGGAAATTCACTGGTGGTGTTACTTTGGTGATCCGACCCGTGGCTGGCCAGATCTGGTTCAACTGCTTCAAAGTTGAACCAGTTCCTGGTTCAAGCTACTGGAGATAGCTGGAAGGCTGAAATTTTACATACAAAGGTTATTGGACAAGGGAAATTCACTGGTGGTGTAACTTTGGTGATCCGACCCATGGCTGGCCAGATCTGGTTCAACTGGTTTAATGTTGAACCGGTTCCTGGTTCAAGCTACTGGAGATAGCTGGAAGGCTGAAATCTTGCATACAAAGGTTATTGGGCAAGGGGAATTCACTGGTGGTGTAACTTTGGTGATCCGACCCATGGCTGGCCAGATCTGGTTCAACTGGTTCAATGTTGAACCGGTTCCTCGTTCAAGCTACAGGAGATAGCTGAAAGGCTGAAATTTTGCATACAACAGTTACTAGGCATGGGAAATTCACTGGTGGTGTTACTTTGGTGATCCGACCCATGGCTGGCCAGATCTGGTTCAACTGGTTCAAAGTTGAACCAGTTCCTGGTTCAAGCTACTGGAGATAGTTGGAAGGCTGAAATTTTGCATACAAAGGTTATTGGGCAAGGGGAATTCACTGGTGGTGTAACTTTGGTGATCCGACCCATGGCTGGCCAGATCTTTTTCAACTGGTTCAATGTTGAACCGGTTCCTCGTTCAAGCTACCGGAGATAGCTGAAAGGCTGAAATTTTGCATACAACAGTTACTGGGCATGGGAAATTCACTGGTGGTGTTACTTTGGTGATCCGACTTATGGTTGGCCAGATCTGGTTCAACTGGTTCAAAGTTGAACCAGTTCCTGGTTCAAGCTACTGGAGGTAGCTAGAAGGCTGAAACTTTGCATACAAGAGTTATTGGGCATGGGGAGTTCACTGGTGGTGTAACTTTGGTGATCCGACCCATGGCTGGCCAGATCTGGTTCAACTGGTGCAAAGTTGAACCAGTTCCTGGTTCAAGCTACTGGAGATAGTTGGAAGGCTGAAACTTTGCATACAAGGGTTATTGGGCATGGGGACTTCACTGGTGGTGTAACTTTGGTGATCCGACCCATGGCTGGCCAGATCTGGTTCAACTGGTTCAAAGTTGAACCAGTTCCTGGTTCAAGCTACTGGAGATAGTTGGAAGGCTGAAATTTTGCATACAAAGGTTATTGGACATGGGGAATTCACTGGTGGTGTTACTTTGGTGATCCGACAAATGGCTGGCCAGATCTGGTTCAACTGGTTCAAAGTTGAACCAGTTCCTGGTTCAAGCTACTGGAGATAGTTGGAAGGCTGAAATTTTGCATACAAAGGTTATTGGGCAAGGGGAATTCACTGGTGGTGTAACTTTGGTGATCCGACCCATGGCTGGCCAGATCTGGTTCAACTGGTTCAATGTTGAACCGGTTCCTGGTTCAAGCTACTGGAGATAGCTGAAAGGCTGAAATTTTGCTTGCATACAAAGGTTATTGGGCACATGGGAAATTCACTGGTGGCGTTACTTGGCTGATCTGACCCATGGCTGGCCAGATCTGGTTCAACTGGTTCAAAGTTGAACCAGTTCCGTTCAAGCTACAGGAGATAGCTGAAATGCTGAAATTTTGCATACAAAGCTTATTGGGCATGGTGAATTCACTGGTGGGATTTGTGATTGCTGCTGCCACAGTTATGGCAGCGTTCCCAAAAACTAGACGGAGGACAAGTAGGAAAAATGCTCCTTGCAGTCGCATGAAAAAGGTAATATGAGCTATAATGGTCAACATTTAAATGTGTCTTGATATATATATATATATATATATATATATATATATATATATATATATATATATATACAGTTTACGGTTGGCATATAAGCATCAGTGTTTATAAACGATTTGATTGGCTTGGGAATATTGAATTAATGTGATGATTGCGATGATAACTTCAAATGTGATTTCTCATGATTTCACAACATGTGAAGTTCCACATTTTCGTTTCTTCATTTGATTGGACTTCGGTTTCGTTTTGTTGACTTATATGGTGGCCTTAAATCTGTGCTTGGATGTAGCGGTGGAGAAGAAAACGTTTACGTCGGTTTCGTTTTGTTGACTTATATGGTGGCCTTAAATCTGTGCTTGGATGTAGCGGTGGAGAAGAAAACGTTTACGTACAGCTTTGCAAAATTAATGTTTATGCGTCGTTATTCATGCAAGCCAATTCAGTGTTGGATTCAAAGTAAGCAAAAGCTAAATGAGCGTCAATATGAGCCCAAGAGAAACGTAGCGGCTCATATTAGCCGTTTACATCTTGTCCTTTACTTATTTAGATGTTGGCTCATATTAAACATTTTAAATCTTGTCCTTGACACATTTAAATGTTGACCATCATAGCTCATATTAACTTTTTCATGCGACTGCAAGGAGTATTTTTCCTACTTGTATATATATATATATATATATATATATATATATATATATATATATATTATATACAGTTTACTGCAATTAAATTTTTCACTATGTCTATAAGTTATATATAATGACATCCATACATTTTCAGTTTAGTAGTTAATTTATATATTTACTCTTTTTAAAAGTTTACATGACATACTTTGTACAAATTCATAAAAATTCTTCAACTTCTGGGGGGCTCTCTGCCCCCCAGACCACCGTGTGCCTGTTGTCAAATTTCTCCACGCTTTGCTTCACCCACGGGATCGTTGTTCTGCAACTTGGCAAGTGAACTAACCTTTCTATGCTCAATATTAATTTTCATGTAAAAATATTTTGTTCCTGGAAAAAAGTATATTTTAAATTTTACGCCCCCCCCCGCCGGAAAACATTTTCAGCGGGCCTCCCATAGGTGTAACGGAGAGTTGGGGTGGAGGGGGCATAGTTTCCTTTGGCGGGGTTGGGGGGGGTTTCCCCCCCCAACATTTTCGACCAACTTTACCTCGTCCCCAGATTTTTTTACTTACCCTCCCCCAACTTTTGGCTATCCCCCCAAACCCCCCCAACGATTTTTGGACCCCAAAAAGTTAGCTAAATTTGGTCGAAGAATGGTCATTTTTTGAAACATTTTTCTAAAATTTTGACTTAAGATCGCTTTAAAACGGTGCAAAAATGCCTAAAACGTTAAAAACAGGCCTTATTTTGAAGGAAAAAGGGCTAAATTACTGAAAATTTTGCATTTTTGGCCATTTTTCGAAATTTCTGAGGTCCGAATTCGGGGGGGGGGTTGCGGCTGCGGGCATAGGTGTGGCTGGGCAAAAAATCTGGGTGGAGGGGTTCCGACGGAGGGTGGGGGCCCCACTAAATTTTCGATTTTATGCCATTTTTGGCCACTTTTTGGCCAAAAATGTGGGGGGGGGGTGGCAAAAATCTGAAAATCTGGGGGGGGTCGCCAAAATTTGTCATTTTGGTGGGGGGGTCCCCCACCACCCCCCCCTAAATGTTAGCTAACACACCTATGGTTGCGGGGGGTACCCCCCATCATATTTCGGAAGTTGGCCAAGATTTACCCACCCCCCAGACACAAAGTTAAAGGGAAACTATGGGAGCATAGGTGTGGCTGGGCAAAAAATCTGGGGGGGGGGGGTTCCGACGGAGGGTGGGGGGACCCCCCTAAATTTTCGATTTTATGCCATTTTTGGCCACTTTTTGGCCAAAAATCTGGGGGGGGTGTACCAAAAATCTTAAAATCTGGGGGGGGGGGGTTGCCAAAATTTGTCATTTTGGGGGGTCCCCCCCTCCACCCCCCCCCCTAACACACCTATATATGTATGGGAGGGGGCTCCCATCCCAACTTTTTTTGGGGGGTTCCCCTCTGGTGACCCCCAACCCTGCCCCAAAAAGTTTTTTCTATTTTTATGCCAAAAGTTCGCATTGTCCGCCGTTTCCAATGCCAATGAACATTCAACTATGAAGAAGTTTGGCATTGATTACACATTGTTTTTAAACTCGAAAACTTGATTTCCAACATGTTTCCAAGTCCAAAATAAGATCAATAACGAGTCAGAAAGCCCATAATACAGTTAACAGCCTGTATTTCTTGCAATGATAAACACTTTAAGCCAAAAATTTGGACATTTTTGAAAAATTTTGCAAAATTTACCCAGAAAATACCCAATTTTCGGCCGTTTTTCGCGCCTTCGGTGCGACCATAGGTGTAACGGAGATTTGGGGTGGGGGAGGCTCCCCCCCAACATTTTCTGGGGGGGCCCCCTCTGGCGACCCCCCCCCCAACCCTCCCCCAAAAAATTTTTCATTTTTTATGCCAAAAATCGCATTTTCAGCCGTTTCTAATGATAAAAAACATCTAACCATAAAGTAATTTTAACATTAGACAGTGGTTTTAAACTCAATAACTTGATTGCCAACATGTTTCCAAGTCCAAAATAAGGTCAATATTGAGTCATAAGATCCATAATTCAGTTAAAAACGTGTATTTCTCATAATAATAAACAGTTTAAGCCAAAAATTTGGACATTTTTGAAAATTTTTTAAAAATTTACCCTAAAAATACCCAATTTTTGGCCATTTTTCGCGCCTCCGGCGCGACTACCCCCCCCCCCCCCCAGTTGGGGGGGACGTCCCCCCCCCAAAAACTTTTGGGGGAGGGTTGAAAAAAGGCTTGGGGGGGCTACCCCCCCAACCCCCCTCCACCTTTGGGTGCGAGTGCGACTACCCCCCCCCTCCCCCAAAATTTCTGAGGGGGGGGGTGAAAAAATTGCTGGAGGGCAACCCCGCCCCCCCCCCCCACCTTACACCTATACCCCCCCATTTCAAAATTTTGGATTGCCACTGCTGACATTTGGTATACTACATTTATATTTGCTTGCTCTGATTTACTACTTTTTTGTTCAGCCCACCGGGAATTTTCGGGGAGAAAGCAAAAATTGAGCTATGTTCAATGAACAAAACTAAAAATAAGAAATGTTTTCGCGCCTACGGTGGGCTTCTGTCTCAATGTCAAGCTTGGTCACCCACAGTATATAAATTTTGCTAAATTTTTCAAAATGTCCAAATTTTTGGCTTAAAGTGTTTATTATTGCGAGAAATACACGTTTTTAACTGTATTATAAACTTTCTGATTCATTACTGACCTTATTTTGGAAACATGTTGGCAATCAAGTTTTCGAGTTTAAAAACCATGTCTAATGCTAAAATCACTTTATATTTGAATGTTCATTGGCATTAGAAACGGCTGAAAATGCGATTTTTGGCATAAAAATTGAAAATTTTTGGGGGGAAGGTTGAAAGGGTCCTGGGGGGCCTCCAGAAGGGCCCCCCAAAAATGTTGGGGGGGAGCCCCCCACCCCAAATCTCCGTTACACCTATGGTTTTTAAGCTCAGCTCAATCCTCCCTTTCAAAATCCTGAGTGCGTCCCTGACCGGATGTGATGTGACCCGATTATATTTTTAATATATTTTTCGCTTTAATATATATATTTAATATATAAAATATAAGATAATATAAAAATATAATCGGGTCACATCCGACAAATATGAATTTGTGAAATTTAGTAAAATTCTGCTTAGTTTTCATTTAAAATATGCATATAAGCAGCTGACAAATTTTTCTAAGGGCTGAAACCGCGGAAAAAAGCCCACATTGGGACAGGGACTGGGTTTTTTCCCGCATATGAGAGTGGGTTTTTCCCACTTGACTATACAGCTGCGTGCTTTTGGTGTTTTTGCTTTTACATTTTGGTGGGTCACTTACAGCGGGGACTAGCTTAAGTTTTTATTAATTTTTTCAATTTTTGTGTGTACACGGCTACTCGTATACACATTTTACGAAGTATCATTATACGAAATGTAGGGGAACCATTACACCTATGCCCCAAACGGACAAGTTCCGTCCGATCCTTCCTTTGAAATTTAGGAGGTTGGCCCCATTCCACACCCTCCCCCCCCTTAACCCAAACCTGTGGTACATTTATATGCGTGCCAATGTTTCCGAAATCCCATGTCTTTAAATCATGGGTGTGGCTGGGCAAAAATCTGGGTGGGTTCCGACGGAGGGTGGGGGGCCCCCTAAATTTTCGATCTTATGCCATTTTTGGCCACTTTTTAGCCAAAAATCTGGGGGGGGGGGTAGCAGGGGCGTATCCAGGGGGGTGGTCCAGGGGGTCCGGACCCACCCCTTTTTGAGCCCTGACCCCCCCCCCATCTTCGGCGGCAGGTGATCATTTTTCACTAAACTATTGAAAAGCAAATAAAAATAGAACGTTCGCGCCTGCGGCGCGATTAATGTGTTCATTTCGCGACCTTTATGGCAAAAAACCCTAACTAGACCAAATGGTCAATTTTCACTTTTTTGCAGAATTGGATAGCTTGCGTCCTATATTTCAATTTGGCGAAAAGAGCTAAGTAGTAATAGCTGCGCGTTTAACCCCAAACCTCAGATGAATACACTACCTTGCCTATTTTGACACATTCAAACAAAATACTTCTGGTTGTTACTAAAATCAACTTATAACTCGACTTTGTCCAATTGGTTTACCTTTAGCACAGCTATAGCCCATGGGTGTGATCACAATATATCGGGTACTGAGATCTTGGTTGCCTTTCAGCTGTTTATAGCCGTCGCCTTTATGTGCCTGCCCTCCCCATTTTTCACAACTACCAACACAATTGATGAAAAATGTTTGCTAGCTGATAGGCTCTGGTTTCAAGATCATTTGGAAACATCTACAGCAAAATACTAGACGACTGCTATCTGCACATAAGGGAATTGATCATCAAAATTGAAGTTTAGTCCAATTTAAACAATTTTCGGCTAACGAAAATAATTAATTTTGGTGAAAACTGTAAGGATAATTTGGCATATGCAGATGTCCTATAAGTGTACTCATTTGTACGAAATGGTAAGAATTTGCGCCATCTGAAAAAATTTTGTCAACTGGAATCTTCAAAACCGCGAAAATCGCCATTAGATTCTGTGTAGAAGCTTTCCGCAGCCTTAGAAGTAGCAAACCTTCACTAATCGAGCTGAAATTCGCTGTTGTTGTTTTCCCGATGTCAAAAATTAGAGTTTTCGATTTTGGAGGTACCATTGCCTAGAAATGTCGATTTTGGCATTTTTGAAGATTCAAGTTAACATAAAAAATATTGAGATGGCAGAATCTCTTACCTTTTGGCACGAATGAGTACACCTAGAGGGTCGCTGTGTATCCCAAATGGCAGCATTATACCTTCACCAGAATTAAATTTTTTGTTAGCCAAATATTTTTTAAATTTTGGCAAATCTTCACCTTTGAACATCAATTCCCTTAGATGCAGATAGACAACCGTCTAATATTTTTCTGTAGGGATGTGGGACATATGGTAAGTCATGATGCCAAATCATAACCTTCACTTTTGGCAGCAATTGACACCTTAACATGCTGAATATTAAATTCGATGTCAAGTTTTAACATAATGTAGGAATTGCCTTCTCAATGTATGCGTGTCAGTCAGACCTTTTCTGTTACCCACAATGTAGGTTTGCCAATGATAACAAACACCAGACTCTGCTTATAAATGCCAGCACATGCACCTGTATGATGATGTATGCTGACATGGCATTTGCAAACTACAGTTGTTTGTTTGTGTAACAGCCTGCTCAAAAGATCTAGAACATTCCGTCCTGCTTACATGTAGTGATAGCAGGTGGCAAAACAGGCCTGTTTTCTGAAAATGGAGATAACAGTTAAGTATAATAGGCAAAAAGTTTTGTGTTAAACAGTTACTACCTATATTAGTTGTGAAGCAGCGAAACAATGCAGCGCCCGCTAATAACTTGTTTACTGATAATATTAGCTGCCATGCCATTTGATGAAAGACCTTTGTATGCCCGCACTGAAAACTATATATATTTCTGAAAATATATGACTACGAAACAAGTATATAGTTTTATCACTATTTCAGTTATCTAGTTATGCAAATCTTTGCATGGCTGAGGAAATCATTTGATTCCTACTTTACTGGAACGCTGATGGAAAGCATAAAACGAATCGGAATCCTGATGTTTGGATTAGTTTTGTCGTTTTGGTAAGTTTTATTTGTTAGGAGACAATTTTGAACAGATTTCCCGAACCAAACAAACTGAAAGGAAATTACGGTCTCGGTTGTGATTTTGTGATTTACGACCCTCTTTGTTCTGTCTTTTAAGCTTTTGAGCAAATCCAAAGACAATGTTGGAAAGTGCCGAAAATTTAGATTGGAAAATATTGGTTGTTTCAAATTTTGAGCAATTAGCGGACTCAGAAATTGGTTTTAACGCCGAAATGAAAATAACTGACTAAGGTGGGTGTTATATAATGAGCATCTAATCTGAATCCGAATTCAAAATTTGTAATTTCGATTCAGGTTTGTTGTTTGTACGGAAAAATAGACAAAGTTGTAAACCTAACAAATAAAACTTAACCATAATGACAAAATTAGTATCTGAGGGAAGTGAGGTCAGCACTCAGCAGAGCAATAAATATCAACCTAATGATCCGTTTATTCGGTTAGATTTTCCTTTTTTGTCACAAGCTTTTTTTCGAGATAAACTTCAAATAATTAGAAATAAAAAATTAGAATCTTACGAAATATAAAACTTTTTAAGGCACACCCAACGCTAAGATATGCTGAAATTTGCTTTTTTCCTAAAAAGTAGCTACCAAACAGAAGCTGACCCATTTATTGACAAGCCACAAATTTGACATTCATGTTCACAATTTACGTAAGAGTATGCGTAATCACAAAGTTTGCTTAAGGGGTCCATGTTTGGGTCATGTTTTCGACTTTCTCCAATTTCGCTGATTTTCACATTTTATCGTGCAAGTGTTATATTTTAACGAGTTTTTAAAACAAGTCGTAACTCTTACGGTTGTAGAGTAATTTCACCTCAAAGTTGAGATTTCATATGCTAAACATAGGAAAGATAAAAAGTTGTCATTTTTTCACGTGCGCCAAAAATATATCCTGACAAACGTTGATAAATCTAGACAAATTATCAATTGAAATAGAAATTGAAGGATTGAAATTTAACATGGCTTGAGAATCAAGTCAAATTTTAATCCTTCAAAAATTAATTAAAAAATTTTAAAGGCCTAGATTAAAATTCTAATTTCACGGTAGCGCCGTTTAACATTTTAGATGTATTTTTTGTCCAGATTCTTCTACTTTGGTCGGGAGATTTTTTTGGCGCACGTGACAAATGACACGCTTTTAAATTTCCTATGTTTAGCACATGAAATCTCAACGTTCAGGTGAAATTACTCGACAACTGTAAGAGTTACGACTTGTTTTATAAAAACTCGTTAAAATATCCAGTTGGACAATAAAATATGAAAATCAGCGAGATTAGAGAAAGTCGAAAAAATAACCCAAAAATGGACCCCCCCCCCCTCAAGCTACGTATGTATGTACGTACTGTGAATCTGTATAAAGTAACCAAAGGAAGGACTAAAACATATGAAGATACAGTATGCTCTGTTCGGATGTGCTGTTAATTTTAGGTAGAGGTAATACGCGATTATGTAATGAAAGACTGTTGGATCTGTTGTTCATTCGTAATTTGACTAGTTACGTCGTGTTCATGATTCATGTTCGCTTTGCGCCGACATGTATTTCATCCCCAAAGCAACTCAGGGCTGTTAGTAACAGAATTTCAGCTGCTCCAGTCTCATGTTGTTTGCATAGATGGTAGGAAAGATGACTCCATTGGTAGCAGAAGTGACTAGCAAAGACTCTGGAAGTGAGGAACGACCAGGGGTAAGGAGCTGATGCTACAGCTACATTGAAGTCATTGATGTACAGGGTGTAGTAGTAAGCAAAATGAACTTGACTTGGAGCAGCAGCTTCAGAAGATGCAATGAAGACTGCTGAAATTGCTTCTCCTTTTATACCAATTTTTTATCTCAAAAATGTCAATTTCCGTTCAAAACAACTGGCTTTGTTTGCTTTTCTCAGCGACTCTGGACCCATCAGGCCATTCCAGATGATTGTGAGACAATTTTTCCCAAAAACTTTGAACTTTTTATGATTAGAATGTTTGAACAGGATGTCACCTGAATTTTTCTCAGCTATTCTTCCATTGTTCATTTGAAAATAAAGCCATTAAAATGTTTATTCAAGTTCTTAAGATCACGAGATGTTTCAAAATATTTTGACGAAAAGCAAACATCTGGGGGGTATATATACCAGCAGTTTTCTTCAGTTGCATCAGTCTTCAACTTTTATCACTACTCCAACATTACACAGTTTTCCTTGCCTGCCTGTCCTGCCTTGCTGTCTTGCCCAGGCCTTACCTCCCCCTACTTTGTCTTGCCCAACTTGTTCTCGTCCCTTGTCTACACTGGTGCTTCCGATCTATCCTATCAATCCTAGCCACGCTATCAACCTCACATTCCCTGTTTTGCCTTTTCTTTCCCCAACTTGTCCTGG